>MU271438.1:0-66026 GCA_021432655.1 Atractiella rhizophila
TCTCTGATTTTTGTATATTTGCTAACTTTTTTGCGACCCAGGCTTGCCAAAGTTGAAGCAGACGAGGATGGAGATCAGGGAGATGGTATGCCCCATTTGCTTGTAACCTTAATAGAGTGCAGTACTCAGTCGCATGGTAGACTTAACGGCTCTAATATGCGCAATTGAAACTCTCACAGACTATGTGGGCACGCACAAAAAGAAGAAAACAATCGTGATCGTTACCGACGGTTTGTCAGACATTGATGTGAGCCGTCCGCACTTCCGTCAGAGGCATTAATTGTGTGGATACAGTGGAGTGCAGAAGATGTGGTCGTTAAACAGCTGTTGAAGCATAGTATTGAACTGGTGGTGATGTATGTAATCTTTAACTTCGGACACTTAGCTGATTTTGTTTGCAGCGGGGTCGACTTTGACGATCCAGATGTTGGCTTTAAGGAGGAGGATAAGCCAGAATTGAGGGTAGACCACGCCCCATGTTATAATCTGTACTGACTTGTTACAGGCGAAGAATGAAGATCACTATCGAAATTTGGTTTCTCAGCTGCCGGATTCATTGGTGGCTACAGCTGAGGAAGCCTACATGTCGTCACAAGCACCAAAACCTAAAGTTACAGACTCTCGTCCACTTTACGCGACTCTACGACTAGGCGACCCAGAGAAGTACCCTGACGATTCACTCGAGTTGAAACTCTCATACTACAAGGCGACTTCGAAAGCGACACCATTATCTTGGAAGAAAATGTCAATGAGAGGTTATGGGCAACAAGATACTGATGAGCCTCGAAGTTTCGCTGTGAACAGAGAGACGAAGTACTTCTACGCTCCTCAACCTGTCGAGAAGACGATAGAGTCATTGCTTGAAAAGGAGGGAATGGAAGCCATTGAAGAAGAAGACATAATGGAAGCTGAGGCTGAATCGAAAGAACTGGAAGTGGTTCCTGAGGAGAAGAAGGAGTCTCTGGTAAAGGCGTATAAGTATGGTAGTACACTCGTCCCCTTCCGGGACGAAGAAGATTTAAATATGCTTCAGCTTCCTGGAGCTCGCGAAGGTATTGAAATAGTAGGATTTATGAAAGAGCGCAGTGTGCGTCTACCTCTCCTGATTTGATTTGCTCTAACCCTCCAAGACAGCTTGACCGCGCCTTCGCTATGGGAGAAGTGTATCGGTTCTTTGGATCAGATAACTATTCTTCAGTAGCATTTTCAGCCTTTCTCAATGCACTGAGCGAAGATGGTCGCTGCGCTTTGGTGCGATGGACGAAGAAGTATCGGGATCGGTGCACTGATCCTAAAATTGGTGTGTTACTTCCAAGAGTTGAGGGAGAACTGGAGTATGCCCTCTACGTTCGAGTAAGCTTTGTTCACAGTCGACACAAAGCACTGAACCCCGGAAAGGTTCCCTTTGCTGAAGACGTCAAAAAACACTTCTTCCCCTCGTTGACGACCATCAAGAATCGAGTGGGTGAGGCGCTCACGGAGCACAAATATCTGCCCACTACGGAACAGTGCGAAACTATGGATAATTTCGTTCAAGCTATGGATTTGATGGACGCGGATGTGGACGCAGACGGGTATGTATCCAATCTAACTGTCTTTCCAATCAGTAAACGCGAGAAAAGTGCGGTATGCCCTTGGTTCGATGTCAGTGAATCGTTCAGTCCTTCCATTCACCACGTCAAAAACGCTGTCCTGTATCGACTCGCGAACCCAGATGACGAAACCCTTCCAATTGTTCACCCAACTCTTTCCCGTTACTTCAATATTCCCGGACTTGTCGAGGAACGAGCAGACCCTCACCTCCAGAAACTTAAGGAGTTATTCGAAGTCAAACAAGGTTCACTTCTCTCTCCGTTTGCACTTCTGTATAGCTGATCCTCGCTGTAGTACCTCCAAAGATGTCTGCCACGCGCAAGAAGGCAAAAGTGAACCAGGAGGTTGATGACGAAGAGATCGACCTCGACGATATCTTGGGAACTGCAGGAGAGGACGAAGATGTTGGGATGCAAGATGTGTCACAAGTGAAAGCCAATGAGTTGTCAAAAGATGAAGGCCTCATCTCGCTCGACGATCCGATGAAGGATTGGCAAGAAATTGTGCGCTAGTTCTCCGTGTGCAACCTACCAGTGTTGACAGCAGTTCTAGGTTGGTGCCGGAAAAGGCGATTTGGTTTCTGGCGCCGTGAAATCAATGATGGACGTGATACCAAGAATTGTCAAGGACGCTTCGCGTAGTGCAGAGGCAATTAATTGTTTGGAAGCCTTGAGGGAAACCTGTGCATCGGTAGCCCCAGTTATTCTCTCTGCTGTCATTCCCTGACAACTTACCGTGCAGGAAGATGAAATAGACACTTTCAACAAGTAAGTCCTTATCTTCCAATCCGTCTCAATACTAACAAGAAGCTATAGTTGGATACCTTCCATGTTGGATAAGCTTCAAACTGAAACGACCGCTACTTCGTTTCTCAAGAAAATGAAGCAGCAAGGGCTTGGTCTTATCACTCGAGATATGGTGACGGATGAAGGGAGTAGGGATTCTGCAGCAACAGAATCAGCTGCAAAGAAAGTACGTCGGCCTCAAACTTCCTCGCGCCATCACTAATCTGCACCTGCAGTTTCTCTCCCGAATCTGAGAGTCAGCCTGTCATGGAGTTCGCGCAACTTTACAACGTCTTGCACTGTTCTGTCTCATCTTCTTGAGCTTTCATTGAGCAATATATTAAGTACACTATCACGAGCAAGCTTCGAGGATGACTTTCGTGATTCCGAGTTCACGAACGCGTCAGGAGCCTCCATGAGTCACTGCTGCGCAGGAAGTACATAAACCGCAAGTCATTCGCTTGTTCATTGCCTCCTTTCCACCATCATTTGGCCACCTTCTGCAACAACCGCTTTATACGACTGCTACCCCGATAAATCTTTCGAACTTCTGCTGATAGCTTGAGGACTTTAGTCAGGCAAGTCTTTGAGTCTCTGCCAACACTGCGTCCCCGACTTGGAGCTGACGAACCCTACTTCCACCCCCCAAGTAGTCCTCCCAACACACTCAATCACCATCATGGAATCTTCTGGGCAGAAAGCCTATGTATTCAAGCTCAAACATAATGGAGAAACTAGGAAATATGGTAAGTCTTCTCATTACCTCTGATAGGGATTTTGGGGCATGGTTGTCGTGAGAGTTACAGTGTGTCTGATGGAAGTACTTCTCCCATTGCAGGTTATTCCGGGCCATTCCCAACGAAGCCCGTCTATAATGGAATCTTTGATCGCTCCGCCCAGGTATGGACCCCAACCTCTGTCCTGATCATTAAATGACGATTTGAAATAGGTGTTCAACATGCCTCCTCGCTCCTTCGATCTCCAATCAATAGCCCTTCCTGAGCTATCGATGAACGATTATTCTGGGTTTGAAGTTCTTGCCAAAGAACTCGAGGCTCAAGACCTCCTCAAGAAGGACAACAAACACCGAACTGTGCTCCAGTTTCAGGTCTTACCAAAAGGAGTGGAGCGAGAGAAGTTGCCGGCTAAGACTGCCGACCCCGTCGACGGTAACAAAGAGAATCAATCCGCCAAACCTGTCAAATTCGAAGTGGATAAGGCGCTCGACGATTTTGGACCGCCTCCTACCCTTGCGGCGTGGCGACCAATTGATCCTTATCCGTCGCCACCATCCCAGGCGCCCGTTGCCACACAAGTCAGCCCTGTTGTCTCTGTCCAGGATTCGTCTATCCGCCACCCATCCCTGAAGAACTTTGAATCCCAGTTCGAGGCAGACATGGCGGCCATTGTCAACCCAAATGCGGGAAGAAACAAGGAAAGTGCTAAAGGGCTCGGCTCGTTCGAGCATTTGGAGGAAAGAAAGGCATTCCCTGGAGCTTTCAGCACAGCTTATCCCCCTCCGCGAGACCCTCCGAGGCCTATCATCCCTCAATGGAGAAGTTCCCTTTACGCTCCCCCAGTGATGCCTCCTCCACTTTCGAATCCAAACATCCACAGATCTGTCTCACTTAATTCGGGCAGCTCTGGTTGGAACAGGCATCCTGAACCTACTTGGAATCCCCGCCCTTACCCTCCGCAGCCTCTTTTCGATACATACATTGGATTTTACCCACCTCGACCTGCTCCAGCGCCGCAGATTCCAGGTCCTCCTCTCCCGCCCAAGCCCCCGCAACTTGGTAACTCGACCACATTATCTAATTTGGATAGGGAAAACTTCTACGATCCCTCAGCTCGAGCAATGTTGTCTGAGATTGGGATGAATGCTCAAATGTTGCCTACTGTGGATACAGCGGTTACTGCTGAAGAGCAGGAGCGCACACTAGGAAGGATGCCATCAAAGGGATCGTATAAACCTCGCGACCTCGAGAACGGCATGTCTTCTCGCCGACCAGATTACTTCGCTTCCATGGGAAACGCAATGGCGACCGCTGGATCTCCGAAGGAGCGTTTCAGAAACACTATGGATTACTTGAAGAAGAGGAGAACAGGTAGGATTAACGGTCCTATGCTTTTCGAGGCTAGCCTAGGAGTCGACTCGCCCAATCCTCCTGAAGATTTCAATACCAAGAAAAGAGTTGGAAATCCTGTGGACGAGTTTTGGAATTTCGACGACGTCACAAAGAGGGACGAGGCATCAGTGGCGGATCAAGAGACCACACCAAAGTTCGCTCCATCGCTGGGACCGTTCGGATCGAAGAAGCGAGAGGGCAATGCTGAGCCCGAGAAGGGAGTGGCCAAGGAAACACCCGAAAGTGTTAGGAGTATGATGGAAAGTTTTGTGGAGCAGTTCAACAAGTACTTCTCTTCTGTTGTACACATTGGGTTTCATTAACGTCGTTTGTAGGCATATGGCAGACAATTTCGGTGACTCTTCACTTGCTTTCGAGTTGAAGGATAGGAGAGAACCTCTCGAAAAGGCGACTGCCAAAGAGGGCGAGAACACGTTAGACCAGAAGTTCCAGAGAGCGGTCAATGCCATAGCTAAGAACAGCGCCTCTTCTACTACTCTCGTTGGCGAGGAGATCTTCAGCGGAGAAGGCGAAAAAGTCTTGAAGCTTCCTGGCGCTTTTACTGAGGAACCGAAGCCTGCACCAACAACTCCTGCTCCTACTCCAGCGCCAGAACTTGGCCATCCCAATGGTTAGTCTCCTCTACTTGCTCGTTGTCCAGGTTCTGATTTGTGGATAGTCTGGTGTGACAACTGCCTGTCTGCAATTTATGGTCACAGGCACAAGTGCACCACATGTGATAACTACGATCTTGTAGGCGCTTCTGTCATTTGTGCTCTGTTCTAACCCCACTTTGCAGTGTGGAGGATGCTTCCAAACTCGAGAGCAGGTGCACATTCCCTCACACAAATTCTTCACTATCCACAAGCCGGGAGCGTCTAAATCCACATCCACGATGGCGGCGCGAGCCGTCCCTGAGGTGGAGCATCAAGCAACGTGCGATTTCTGTCAGATGAAGATCAAGGGCACTAGATTTAAGTGTAAGCTTGCTTACCCAATTCAGCTAAGGAAGAGACGTTGAATTTGTCTCTTAGGCCTCAACTGTCCTGACTTGGATATGTGCACGTCGTGCTTTCGGGGTGTCAAGGATCTCCACCCCAGCCATAACTTTGTCCCCATCACCGACCCGACGGTCATGCCTATCAAGCCATTGACGGAAGAGTTCGTTAGACATATTAACATCATCTGTGATGGATGTGACAAGCCTGGTATGTCCTTATCATGATCCTTTGCCATTCTTACCACGTCATCAGTTCGCGGAATCCGTTACAAGTGCACCCACAAGGATTGCCCCGACTACGACCTTTGTGGAAACTGCGAAGCTTCTCCTATCCCTCGTCACCCACGGGACCATCTTATGCTCAAAATCCGCCAACCAATCAAACGCGACAAGAGGCATACGGTCCTGGAAGCAGCCGAGGTTGCTCAGCTGCTCAGCCTGCAGTCCGAACCCAACCGTCTTCCGAGCGTCGTCCAGTTGGTCGATGATCCTAACAACGGGAAAACAATGTATATCGACGTTGATGCTTCTTCTTTGGCTGCAGCGGGGCTCCGCTTCCCTGCCGAAGTGCACATCCCTGTCAGTTTGCCGGCTACATCTACCACAACCTTGAATGTACCGGTTGCTCTCGCTGAGCATGGTGCAGAACATGTGCAAACTGCTTCTGCACCACCAATTGACTTTGCAGCTTCTCAACCTGTCGAAGTTCAGGTGCCTGCGCCAGCCACGGTGGATGTCTCCCTCCCTTGCTTAGAAAAAGTGACCTCTGGTTTGCCTGAAGTCAAGTCCAGTGAGGAAATGAGCAAGGCGTCTTTGGCAAAATTGGAGAAACAGCTCGCGGACTTGCATCTCCCAACTCCCCAGGAACCGGCAACGAAGGATGAACCGCTTCGAGCGACATTCGTGTCAGATGTGACACTTGCTGATGGGACTTCCGTCTTGAGTGGAGCGATTTTCGACAAGACGTGGAAGATATGCAATAACGGAAAAACGGAATGGCCCTCCGATTGCAAGCTCGTTTTCACCGGAGGATTTGGAGCTGATCAAGGGACAACATTCACTATTGAGGCAGTGCCGAAACCTGGAGAAGTTATCGAGGTTGTTGCGAAGGATATTCGAGCTCCTGAAGTAGCTGGTCGATACCTCAGCTTCTGGAGATTTGTTGCTCCTGACGGAACCAGATTCGGAGACAAGCTGTGGATCGACATTGTCGTCGAGCAAGAACCGTCTCCCAACTCTTCCCTCTCCTCCTCATTTGTTGCTCCTTCCCTCAGGATCGGCGGAAAGACAACTTCTGCCGCTTCTGGATCGAAAGCGCCATCTTCCACCCGTGCTTCCTTGAAGGCGAACACCATTTCTACTACATCAAGTCTTTCGAGCGAAGCTGCGCCATACGAAGTCTATGAGGACGTTCAGGATCATGCCAGCAGCGAGGACGGAGAATTCGTCCTGTTGAGCGAGGAAAGCGAAGAGAGCAGCTCGGACGAGAGCGACGATTTCTAAATTCTACCTTTGCCGTGAACTTTATCGATTTCGTTTCCAATCATTCTTGTACTGTTACGCGGTCCAGTCCCTCCCTTCTCCATTTTTGACATCCTGTAACTTGTATTTTATATAACGGAACAACTGAAAGGTCTAGTTTAAACGTAATATGCCCAAGGAGTGGGAGAGGCTGAAGATGTGAAGTAGGACAGACTTCAAATCAAGAATATGTTCAGTGGAACGAAACTTTCCACATGTTCAACTACACTACAGTATAATGAGGAAAGGCAGCCGGCTTTAAAAACAAAGATTTTCAACGTGATCCCCCCCTCATCCTGGCAATAATCGTCTTCAACTTCACATCCTGCTCCCGCAATTCCTCCTGAGCTGCTCTCAAAATCTCCTTCTTTTCCTCAATTCCAGCTTCCGTGCAGTCCACTGCAATACTATCACCTTTTCCATAACCTACCAAAATCTTGGTCAACTTGGCAATATCCTCATCTAGCTCGTGATCCTCCTTGCTCGCAAAGTCGTTCTTGGCCGTCAAATCGTCCAGGTCCGCCTCAGCCGCCGTCTTGTCCGCATCTAGAGCAGCAACTGCTGCCGCGTGCTGTCCCCATTCGTGCGCGAACATGTCAAAGATAGTCGATGCAGTATAGACGGGTTCTGAGTGCGAGGTGGGTGCCGAGGTCAGAGGTGGAAGCGCGTTTGCATTCGACTGTGGGAGGGAGGCAGAAGCTTGGGACGAAGAAATCGGAAGCATGGCAGAGGGTGTGGAGATTGAAGATGGAGAGGTCGCATCTGGAGCGGTTGGGGAGGGAGGGAGAGCTGCAGGTACCCCGCCGGCCGTTGCTTGAGGTGTAGAGAACGCGTTTGAGATCGTCTTCCCTGCGCTAGCTGGTACTTCGGTAGTAGCAGATGTCGACGTTGCAGCGTCTATTGTTGTGGACATGAATAAGCTACAGCGCAGAAAGCAAAAGAACGTACTAAGTCTGTCACCGTGAGGGTTCGGAGGCTCCCTCCCATCTATGCCACTTCCACTGCCCCATCGCCTGATACTGCCTGGAGCACGAGCGGTATTGGAGGTAACAGGCTGAGAAGACTGGCCGCCAATAAATCAGCCATCCTGGACATCGAAGCTTGAGAAAGCAGGGAACGCACATGAGGCATAAGTGGTGTCTTTTGCATTGTTGACTGCAGCTTGGCGGCTTCTTTCCCGAGATCCTTTTTCTCCTTTTCCTTCCCCTTCTCCTTCTTCCCACCATCTTCTTTTTCCTTTTCTTTCATGGTCGCACCGTCCTTCTTCTTCCCATGTCCCTGCAATAAGAAAGCATACGGATCCTCTCCTTCACGGTCGTTTGATTTCTTTGATTTCTTCCTCTGAGATTGTTCCAACGCCGAACCTTGCACCAGCTCGGAAGATCTTTTGATACCTCGCTCCTGATTTTCAGTGCGGGAAAAAGAGGAAGTTAGTTGTATTGGTTGTGTAAAAGAAGAGGTGAATGGTTTGGATGGGGAGGGTAGTGAGGAAGAAGGCTTGGAAGTGGAGGGGGAATCGTCGTTAAGTCGGGAACTCACAGGTTGCGAGTTGGACAATGGTCTTGCTATCTTCCGTTTATCAGGACGGATGTTGAAGTTGTAAAGAGATGACGATTACCAGACATTTCGTACTCGACGCTGGCTGTTCGGCCGTCGCTCAACTTTCGGAATCCTTTATTCTTCAGACTGCTCCACCACTCCACTACTATTGCTCTTGCCTGACCGTGCGGTCGTAAATTTATCCTTTCTTCTTCTGAATCAATCCGCAAGAGGACTTGGAGAGAAATTTCGTTGCTTTCTCCTACTTGGTCCTCTTCAAGCTCGTTTGCCTTCTCGTAGACAATTCGAAGAATGGATTGCGTGTCCCTATCGAAAGTTGTTCAGATAATTGTGGGTTTAAGAGAAGATGAGGCACTGTATGAGAGCTTTGTCGGTTGCTATTCAGCGTGAAGACGATGTCAAAACTGCTTTCCGAGCAAGAAACAACAAGAGGAGCCTCACGGAACTGGAGACGCGTCGTTTAGTCAAATGTTAATGTTCAAGAAGCAATACCAACCACAAACTCCCTTATTTGCGTTTTATGTATTTTGACAAGAATGGAATCTTCTGCCAGACTGTTGAAGCTCTCGATATCTTTCGCGAGTCCAACAAAACTATTCGTGAAAATCAAGTTGTTTCTGCCACAAGGGGTCCAGGCGCATGTACCCTTCGAGGCTGCTGTGCTGTGTAGGATTTCGCTTGCCCTGAGAGCTACGCAATGATGAGCCATTAAAGCAGCTGCATCGCGTGATGTTCCTTTGAAGCAATAAGAGTGAGCAGAACTGAACACGAACAAGGCAGCTGGCGTGACTCATAAACGACATTCCAGAACAGGTAGGAAGTGTCACCGTCAACTCAAATTTTCCACCAACATTGCAACTGCTTTCAGCTTGTCTCTGTAAGTATCCCAGTTGTTTGCTTTCCGTATGAGCGTCATCTGATAATTAAACTTTAGCGGTTAAAATGGTCCGTCTACAGCTGAAAGGTACGATTCTACGAGCAGGGCTCATGTCAAAAACCTGCACAGTTCGAGTGCCAAAACTTCGCTACCATCCAATAGCTGGAAAGGTCTGTCTTTCCCCTCCAAAATAGCCCTTTTCAACATTATCTGAGGAGATTTTTGGGGTGACAGGAATACACACGCCATAAGAACTACCTCGTTCACGATCCAGAGGAGAAGGGGAAGGTCGGAGACCTTGTGGTAATTGAGCACTGCAGACCTATGTCAAGAAGAAAACACTTCAAGTTGGAAACGATACTCCAGAGCGCAACCCAGTGGGTGGCCCCAACAAAAGTGGAGGAGCAGCCCGACCCACCTCTTGCGGCAAAGGTGGAAGGGACGAGCTGAATTTTGGATTTCGCTCTGCTTTCTTAGAATCAGTCTTCTGTACTGCTTTTAATGGATTCCCAACTTTGTGCTACATTCACCCACTATCACTTATGCAAGCAAACACTAAACTAATTAATAAAACATCTGCAGCAAAGTTCATATCACCGTCCGATTACCCAGCAGAAGTGGGATTCGTCGTATTAATGGTTCCATTGAAAGGAGCGCTTTCATCTCTCATCTACCGTCCTCGTCAGCTATGTCTGGTCTTCGAGATAGTGAAGGAAGGAAGGCTAACATATCGGGCGAGGTCCTTTGAGCCCTGAGCATTGGTCTTCTTATCCAATATCTCCATCGTCACTATCTCAGCCTTTGGATGCTACACCATGCAGTCGCATTCATCAGGATGATGCTAGAATGAGGAAGAAGAGTGTGAACATACCCATTCGATCCGATATAGCTTGCTGTTTCCCTCTAACAGCTCCTCCGCTTCCACCCTATACCGGACTTGCTCTTTGAGCGTACTCATTGGCTGACTTCTGTCACGTTCGAGGAGCTGAAGGAGTTCTATGGATGTGTGATCGTCCAAGGACTGGAGCTAATGCGAAATAAAGGTCAGCTCGATGCCACCGTATACAAATAAGGAGAGAGACGAACGACTTTAATTGCTGCTTGACAAATGATGACAACACTGAAGATAGGGAAGGCTCGGATGCCAAACATCCATCGCAAACATTCCTCAAAGTAACCCGTATCCACAGTGCCCATCATGTGTCTGCGACAAAGTTCAAGCATGTGCGAATAGTATTGTTCGTACCCGTCATCTATTCCTTCCACCTTCGTCGCGAAGGCGAGCTCAACAGCGAGAGAGGACAGCCGTGGCACTTTTTGCATCAGTTTTTGGGTGCAGACCCAGTTCATCGCCGCTAGTCGATGGTACAACACCTGAAGAGAATCGTTAACCACCATCTTCGCCGTTAGGGGGAGGAGAGACGTGACAAACCTGGAACATGCGGAAAAACTGGTAGAAATGAGGATCGCCGAACATATTCCACCTCCTCTCGTACCTCGCATCCCATGAGGTGCCATCCCAACTCAGCAAATCAATCTTGGCCGTCGCAGAATCCTTTCCAGTCACTTTACCGTTGTCATCCACGTCCATTGAAACAGATGCATCAACAGTTGGCGCACTCGCGACGGGTTCCGAAGCCGCACGAGATTCAGGAGACAAAGAGGAGAGTGCACTATCATCGTCATCGTCTCCATTCTTCTCCTTCTTCTTTGGTGACTTCTCACCCAGTTCCTGTATTCGCGCTGGTGGTTGTATCGTGGTCGTGGATTCAGAGAGTCGTGATGGCTGTTCGGGTTGCTCGGTAGACGAATCCTCCTCGTCCTTATCCATCGAAGGCTCCTCGCTCGCTTCATCTTCCTCCTCCGGAGGAGGGACTCGGGCGTCTAGTTCGTCCTGGTCAAGTTGGAAAAAGGCGAGTAAAATTCTGCGAAGGTATTTCTGCATCTTGAGTTTGTCTGTTTTTGTAATAGTGTTTGTCTGTCGAACGTAGAAGCTGAGTAAATGGGCGGTATCGAGCATGATTCCCTTTTTCATCCCAAATTCTAGTTGGGCATTCGGACGAGTGGGAGGAGATGACTTCTCAACGTCAAACCGTCTCTTCTCCTTCTTCTTCTTCAGCATCGAAATCTCATAAGTGAGGCACGCGGGTTTAAGGGCCTTCATGTCCTCCTTCTTGATAGTGATTCCCTTTGGATCCAACGCCTTATAATGATGCTGGCGCTCCATGTCCCTCCAGACTTTGCTGTAGTCCTTTTGCAACTTCCTCCACTCTTCATCCTTTGCCTGGAATCTGGCCATGATGACAGGGATAGTGATAGCAGGCTGTTCAGAAAGGGATTTAAAGATTTCAGGTGTTGCGGACGCCCCATAGATCTTAACGAGATTTCGCTTAACAATTGAAGGGCTAGGGATTCCGAGGTCCTCAGGCAACTTGAAGACGTCCTTCTCCGCTTGGGACATTCGTTGGATCTTGATCAGTAGCGGTCGGAGGTAGGCCATGGCTCTGGAGTTCGTTTCGATTGTGATGGAGAAGATATGTCGCTCGTGCTCGATGTGAAATATGATCTCCTCACTCGCCCCTCTCGCCTTGTGACCTGGTCACGCCGGTGTTATGTCAAAGGTTTTGAAAACAAACAATCAATCGACGCACTAGATGATTCACCCCTGGGCATCTCGGTACCAGTATTCGCGGGAGGAAACGCAACCCATTCATCGTTCAACACGCTCCAATCCCCTCCATCCCTTCCGGTGCAGACCAGGTCCACCTCCCAGCTCGGTAGCTTGCGATAGCTGATACCACAACGCGGTCTGGTACTCAGATCTACCCTTTTCCGCTCTAGCGCATCCTCATTTTCAATATACCATTCTTCCCCCTCAATCCTCCCGCCTCCACTAGGAGACAAGGATGAGAGTGCACTATCATCGTCATCGTCTCCATTCTTCTCCTTCTTCTTTGGTGACTTCTCACCCAGTTCCTGTATTCGCGCTGGTGGTTGTATCGTGGTCGTGGATTCAGAGAGTCGTGATGACTGTTCGGGTTGCTCGGTAGACGAATCCTCCTCGTCCTTCTCCATCGAAGGCTCCTCGCTCGCTTCATCTTCCTCCTCCGGAGGAGGGACTCGGGCGTCTAGTTCGTCCTGGTCAAGTTGGAAAAAGGCGAGTAAAATTCTGCGAAGGTATTTCTGCATCTTGAGTTTGTCTGTTTTTGTAATGGTGTTTGTCTGTCGAACGTAGAAGCTGAGCAAATGGGCGGTATCGAGCATGATTCCCTTTTTCATCCCAAATTCCAGTTGGGCATTCGGACGAGTGGGAGGAAATGACTTCTCAACGTCAAACCGTCTCTTCTCCTTCTTCTTCTTCAGCATCGAGATCTCATAAGTGAGGCACGCGGGTTTGAGGGCCTTCATGTCCTCCTTCTTGATAGTGATTCCCTTTGGATCCAACGCCTTATAATGATGCTGGCGCTCCATGTCCCTCCAGACTTTACTGTAGTCCTTTTGCAACTTCCTCCACTCTTCATCCTTTGCCTGGAATCTGGCCATGATGACAGGGATAGTGATAGCAGGCTGTTCAGAAAGGGATTTAAAGATTTCAGGTGTTGCGGACGCCCCATAGATCTTAACGAGATTTCGCTTAACAATTGAAGGGCTAGGGATTCCGAGGTCCTCAGGCAACTTGAAGACATCCTTCTCCGCTTGAGACATTCGTTGGATCTTGATCAGTAGCGGTCGGAGGTAGGCCATGGCTCGAGAATTCGTTTCGATTGTGATGGAGAAGATATGTCGCTCGTGCTCGATGTGAAATATGATCTCCTCACTCGCCCCTCTCGCCTTGTGACCTGTTCACGCCCGTGTTATGTCAAAGGTTTTGAAAACAAACAATCAATCGACGCACTAGATGATTCACCCCTGGGCATCTCGGTACCAGTATTCGCGGGAGGAAACGCAACCCATTCATCGTTCAACACGCTCCAATCCCCTCCATCCCTTCCGGTGCAGACCAGGTCCACCTCCCAGCTCGGTAGCTTGCGATAGCTGATACCACAACGCGGTCTGGTACTCAGATCTACCCTTTTCCGCTCTAGCGCATCCTCATTTTCAATATACCATTCTTCCCCCTCAATCCTCCCGCCTCCACTATCTCGCCTTTCCACATCCCATCCGACAATTTCTTTGAACGTCTCTATATGCAGTTCGCTATCGCCGAGAAATTCATACGCTCGATCCATAAGATCATCAAGTTTGATAATTTTTGCATTGTAGAGACCAAGAAGACGGAGGAAAGATTGGTAACGGGCCTTGTTGTCCCATGCCTTCTTCAACTCATCAAAAAATGTGACGTCGTGAATCGGGACTGGAGCCAGATGTCGAGGTATGGAAGCTTGATGTTGGAGCGACTGGAGCGCGTCCAGTCGCTGAACAGCGGTGAGTTCAGGTTGTTGAATCGCACTGACATATGGTGCGTCCAAGATCGGTGGATTGAAGGCTTCCTCCAGCACAGGCGGAGGCGAAGCAGGGCGAGCCGTTGCCTTTGTGCTCGTGCGCGCATTTCTGGCTCTCTTGCTCGGAGGCTGCAATTTTCGGTGTGGCAATCAGCATGAGAAAAAAGGCGATAACAGGGAAGAGACGAACGGGGGGAGCGGCTTCCTCCTCCTTCTCCTTTTCTTTCGCCTTCGCATGCGCGTTTGCGGCTCCTGTACCCCGAATCCTCTTCTTCGGCGGAGGAGGTGGTAAGATGGCAGAGGCGTCGTCCTCGTCCCTCTGACGCTTCGTGGATACCCCCTGTCTCCTCCTCTCCGTCGTCGTCGGGGTATCATGTTTCGATGTGGTGGCGGGTTTTGCTCCTTGGGCAGGCGGTATCGATGCTGGTTGCAAGGAGGGAACAGAGGCGGGAGGAGCGGAGTTGTCAGGGAGAAACTGCTTAAATTCGGCTAGCAAGTCTGGCGCGTCTGCGAATAGCAGGGTCACGGAATGATAGACCTCTTGTATGGGCTTTGAATCTTTTTGGTATGTCTGAAGGATCTCAAGAAACTCTTTGTACGTCCTTGCGTCGTGTGCATACCTCCAGGGAGTAAAAATCAGTTGAGTACTGAGAAGGATAGAGAACAAGTAGCGTACCTTGTCTTGATTTTATTCACATAGTTAATAGCGTGATTAAACTCGACCGCTCCTTTCGATCCATTGGCACCTGCGTTCAGGACGCTAGCAGCTCCAGGCGTGACCAGTGGAGCAGCA
Source organism: Atractiella rhizophila (assembly GCA_021432655.1). Lineage (NCBI taxonomy): Eukaryota > Fungi > Basidiomycota > Atractiellomycetes > Atractiellales > Hoehnelomycetaceae > Atractiella > Atractiella rhizophila. The sequence goes on from MU271438.1 coordinate 14,701, forward strand.
CTTTGGGTTGGAGCCATCAAATCTTGAGAGACTTGGGTGGGCATAGAGATATGAGATGGATGTGCTACACCCGTATGGTTACGCGGCTGAGGGGTTGGCGACAGCTGGGGGATAGACGTTGAGATTCTGGTGGCTATGTCACTTGACCCAGATCCAATCGTCGTTCCATTCATGAGATTCGGGCTTGAAATCCCGTTCAAATGCTGATGCACCCCATTTGCTTGCGTCCGACTAACATCAAAGATGATGTGAGCTTCGGGAAGCAAAGGTGTCGTAAGGGACGGGAATGCGTACCCTCCTTGAGGCAGAAAGTTGTGAAAACCTTCCATCAGGTTCTGGTGCTGACTGAAGAGCAAAGAGACTCGGGAAACTACTTGTTCCGTGTTCAAGCTATTACTGCTCGTGAGGAAATATCCATGCGCGAACAAAGACAACGAACTTTCCGGTCTTAAACTCTCTCATCACATCCAAGAACCTGGCAACAACACCAATATACCCAGTCAACCAGAGAATGATAGAGCGGACTCACTCATTGTACGTCTCAGGCTTGTCTGCAAAAGTCGTTTTCACTTGGTCCAGATCTGCGTAGACACTTGTCAGTGGAAGTTGTGAAGTAAAAGGTTCAATTACACCCAAGAGCTATCCTTTCATTCACGACTCCTCCCAATACCTGTGGGAATGTTTCCATTACTACGTTTGCTGGCAGAGACATCCCTCCTGCTCAATACTCGTTCGCCTCGATCCTCTTGATTGGTCTACAGTTACGGAATGCGGTCCGATTCAACTTCTACAAGGTAACGGAAGCGCAACTTCCGACCGCAAGATTCATCAACTTCTTTGAAGCAAATGGATGAGCAGTCCCAAGCCTCCTCCGAGGCCGGAAAGAAGGCGCAGGTTTCAATCTCACAGCGAACTGCGGTCTCAAATATTTCACCTTCCAACACCACCAAAAAACGCGTTTCAATTAGAACTACGGTGTCATCCTGCCCTCAAACACAGAGGTCCAACTCTATCTCCTCAACAGGAGCAGTTTCTCGCAGTTCTGTTCGACTGTCACCTCCCACCCACCAAAAGTCCAACCTATTGCGTGCGGCAAAGAAGGTTGACATCCCCCCGACTGTACCAACCTGGACGCGACCGAATATCAACATCATCAAAGCTCCACAACTCCCCCAAGTTCATAATCCTCTCTTTGCCAATGTCAAAAACTTTTCTCCCCCCTTGCAGCCTTCTGCAGACGGCATTCCAGCAGAATTAGCGATGTGCTGTTTTGGAGAGCTTTTGAGGGAGCCCTATTGTGTCAGAACTGACCTTTTGGAGCAAGGCTTCCAGTTCAAATTGAGAGACTGGGTTTTCGATAATATACGGTGGCAGGATGCGAACAAAAATGCCCCAGACAATGTCTGGATAAGTCTTAGGCTTCATCTCCAGAACACTGATGGCAGGGAGCTGTCCTGGCCTAGTTTGGCTTTGCTCAAGTGTAATGACACTCCAATAACCTTGACGAAGGTAGGCATGCTTAATTTTCTATCCATCTATTTAGGATTACTGTAGTCTCTAAACCGGAACGGTGATTCCATTATTGCGATTCCATCTCCTTGTCTCGAGATCAAAAATACTATCCGATTCTCTAGGCTTCCTTCCGCTTCCTGGCCTCCAGGCATCGTGGCACATATCTACCTGTTTTTACACTTTCATCTGGATTGGCTTTTAGCTCGCATACCTAGCCACAAAGACGAAGCGGAGCTACTCAGACGTTTCATCCAGGACGACCGCTTGGTGATCCCTTTCATCGACATGAACGAAAACAGGATCAAAATTCCGGTCAGAGGGAAGATGTGTGTGCACAAACAGGCATGACTTCCTTTGTCGTTCCGCGCATACAAGTTGTTGACCGGACGGGTAGTGTTTCGATTTGGAGAGCCACTACAACCTGAACAAGGACATGGGATCGTGGAATTGTCCTGTTTGTGGGAAACATGCGGGACCATTTGATCTTGAACGCGACCCTGTGGTGGAGGAGCTGATCAGAGAGAATCCATGGAGTAATGGGATCAATGTGCCATGGAAGGAGGCAGAGCCTAAGACAGTGGTGAAAGAAGAAGGGGGCTGAGCCAATTTTGCAGCCTCAGCGCTTTTCGATGTACTGTATTGAGATTCTCTTTAGTGAGGAGCTGAACATTGACTCTCTTCCAGAGCCTTTACTCAATGTATCACTTTCCCCTCATCTCTTCAATACACCATTCCAACTCTCACGCCCTTTTCTTTTGCCATTCCCCCTACATCTCTTTCTTCACTACCGTTATCACTCACCCCGTGACACGAAAAGAATCAATGCACAGTCGTTCCAGAGATGACCGACATAGCCAGATGCATTCAGTGGCTGGTTATAGCAAAGAGCCAAAGAGTCGACGTCTGATTTGCGCGAGCATATCTGCTGGCGGAGCATTTTCATGCAGAGGGAGACCTCATGAGACACTGCTGTTCAGAGCCACTGGCGTTCTCGTTGCTCAGGCTGATCATGTGGCAGGGGTTAGAAGGTACCCTGCTGACACTTGTTTAGGTTGTGTCTTCACTCCTTCCGATAGAAACGAAGAGTGGACTTCATTCGCACCCGCATGTCCATCTTGTTTTAATTTCGAGCGAACTTTGGATTCTTCAGAAAGCTGGAACATCTGATTGGAATATCACAGGAGCCAACTTAGGCTGTGTCCCAATACGTTGAAGAATCCAAGGAAGCGGGACGAGGGCAATAACGGTGGCACAAGAGGGAAGAATTCTAGAGAATAGAGCGAAATCATTGTGCAATTGTACTATTCTTCATTCTGACGTTCTACAGCGCCTTTTTCATAAAATTACTTTCGACACCAGTTTGGGCACAATCCTTTCCAGTCTCGAGTAACAACCGAATAAAAGATGAAGCAGAACGAAGGATCTTGAGAACGGACCGCGATTGGAATTCAACGACGATGGCACGAATAAACCCCTTGAACGAACGAACAACCCAGTGGAAGACAGAGAGGAGCGAAAGCACAAAGGATGAACGGAATGATTTACTTATAAACAAACACGCTTAGACATTAAGAAGCAAAGTCATCCACCTTTGGTGAATTCCAACGGGACGGAGGGAGTCTAGGAGAGCGAGGGGACGATCTCGGGGGCTGGTACGGCATGTCAATGACCGCTTCTTGCACAGGAGGCGAACGAGGCGGAGGGTATATCGTATCGAACGAGCCTGCGTGAGCTTCTGCCTCTTTCGATTTTGCGGCATGAAAGGTGTCGTCGGGATAAGCCACATGAATATCCACTTCGTCATCTCCCTCAAAATTCGCCATCGCATCCATCCGGCTAGGATACGATGTTGGCAGTGTACTACGGACTTGACGCGAGACGGAGAATCGTCGCATGGACACCGAGACTCCTGATTTTTTGCGCGATGATTGAGCTTCAACTGATGGGCCGGAGCGAGAGGACAGCTTGTGATTTGCCGTCGAGTCGATGGCGCGGAGCATAGTTAGGACCTGGATGAAAACATTGAGCTGTGAATAATATACGGGATGAAAAACATACGTTGGCAATAAGCCCAAAGGCAGCGTAGATGTACAAGCTCCTAGAGTGCTTTCGTTAAATCGTGCAAAGGATGGTAGAAAAAGACGTGCCCCAATGTCTCGATCTGATATGGGACTGGCTTATGAAGCACTCCTGTAGTGTCTGCACAAATCCATACCCTGTACACATGTGAGTGAGAGCCAAATGATCGTTTGGCAACATACACCAGAAACGTATAGAGCCCGCCTGTCACAGAACCAAGCTCAGACCTCTTCGGAAGACAATACCAAGTAAAGACATACCGCAACTAATCACAGCGGCACAGGTCCACGAAAGGTTCGCATACGCGATAGTAAGGGAATAGTGCTGTCGCATTTCCTCCTTTGACATTTGTGGCCTTGATCGGTCGGCCAAAACTGGATCACCGTAGCTGAAAAAGCTTGACACGGGAGCGTTAAATCGAGCTTTCATCAGCTTGATTTGTGATCGTAAGGTCTTGATATATACGAGAGCTATTGGGAGGTATATCTAGTTGGAACTATTGCTTCAGTGCCGTGTTCTCGACCAGATGAGAGAAAGCGCACAAGCAGCGTGCCACCGACAACAACCACCCAAATGTAGTACCCTGCGCGAAACAAGTGGATAAAAGTTTTGACTTTCTGCAAAAAATCGCTGAGGAAAGGGATATAAGGAAGAAATTGTTCAAGGTCGAGGTTTCCGGTGTAAGTTGGTGCCGCTTCTACCATCAAGTTGTCCAGCTTCAAGTATTCTCGAAATCCCTCGTTATACGTGAGATTGGCGAAGACGAAGACAATAATAATTGCGATGGTTGATCCAATAGAAAGGGTGATAAAAAACGCGTTGACGACTATAGGGGGGATCGGCGCGATCCAAGACGACTCTGGACTTCGTTTGTGGCGAGCAGACATGAATGTGGTTATCAAAACTCCTGTGCTCTTATCAACCTGTGCTGACGAGCAGAAGGGACAATGAGAGGACGAACCCCAAGTCTCGCTAACAAGCGTAAGATATAAAGGTATCCAGACTACGGTGTGAACGTGAGAGAGGAAGAGGCGAAAATAATGAATGCCCACTTATCGACTTCCACAAGACAAAATTGATTTGTGACCCATGATCTCGATTTACTCTGATGGTAACCCAGATGTATCCTTGAAGGACGGCAAGGAAGGTACCCGTAAGGAGGGTGAAGGTATTCGACGTTTGGGGACATATGAAAGGTCCTCTTGATGTCGGAATGAACCTGAAAAGTGCGAACGTTGCGCGTCTCCTCCAACGTAGGAAGAGAGTGACGAAAACACATATTAGCGCCCTATTTGACACGTCAATATTCTGTGCCTCAACAGAATGAGTGCCTACACGGCATAAATTCCTGAAAGGATGTACAGCTGGATGAAAGTGCTCGTAGGAAGGTCCGGGTAGAGCTCTTCTCGCAACACTATCCAGACACAATCCATCAACAATTTGTTCCAGGTCAGAGGGCGAAAGTGGCTTACCAGCTCTTGCCAACACGTAAGGATTCTCCCCCGGCGCGAGCTTTTGAAGCAGTCCCTGAAGGTATGCGAGTACTTTCGGATCCAGGCTGTCCGCTGAAGCCATAATCAAGAAGTGACGTCCTCAAGCTGAGAGGTAAGACTACTTTTGAAAGGCGTGAATGGGTTTGTTGTCGAGTAGGTGATTACGGAATTATGTGTGCGATATCGAACCAGAAGCAGATCCCAGAAGCAAAAACGGTAAATTAGATATGTCTGAGCAAGTAAATCCCGATAGACGACATGTATGCGATGGCAACAGGGCTACATCAGAGGCGCGACATCTCGACTGGGCAAGAAGAGCGTAACTCACAGGGTCCAGTACATAAGCCTGCGGGGCGGAAAGAGGAAAATCCCCAACAAGGAAGCGCTTTTATGTTTAGACTTCTATGATGAGCATTTGGCAGGAAGCCAACTTGTTCTCGATGCATGATGTGCCGGATGTGCTTGGGAGGTGGCTACCTCCGATCTGCTCCCAAAATATTCCTGCACCCTATATTGACCAATTCACTTCCTGCCCCTCGATTCAACCTCTATTCCAATTGCAAAATGGCAATTGAGCAACATCCCAGCTCCGCCAAGGTGCCCGAAGCAACAATGAGACCCGCGATTCTTTTGTGAAGGATTTGCGAGGGGATTGGCATGGCGTGGAGGGAAGATTAGGTTCACATTTTCTTGTCTGTCAAGGCGGGTATCCATGGCATTTGTCGAGGGGATACGCGATGGAGGACTGGGAATTCAGAGCAGACCTGAAATGAAGCTTATGGGCGCTAGAAACTTGAAGTTCAGTAATAACCGAGTCCATTGTCAAGCAATGTTCTTGCGAGCTTGTTTCCATCGCAGCTGGCATCAAAGCGCCTCGCAGTTAATGACGAAAAGGCTTGACGGAGAGGGGACAGGGTCAGGACGAGGAGGGGAGTTGAGGATGCCAATAGAACCAGCTGAAACGGTTCACGGCGAGCAAGACCCAGCCGTCCTGTCTCCTTCTTTCAGCTCCCACTTACACATGACCTGAGCTGACATCCGGGGGAAATTGTCCAGCAAACTCAGCAAGGAACAGTGACAGGCATAATGAATCAATGCACCTGCCCGCGTCGCCCTCGTGTGCTGCTTCGGCAGAGGGAAGAGCGGCAACGCAAATTGGAGGCTCGGAGGAGCACGCGAGCTAAGATTGTGCAGCCACGACAGGGGATTTTCACAGGTACTGCAGGTGTCCACCTGCAGCCTGCAGAGGAAAGGCTAGAAGATAAGAATTGAGAAAATACAACAGAATCGGTCAAGGTGGTCAAGGTAGGGGTCCAAAATCTCTTTAGCACATGCAAAGTCGTCCGTGCTGGTGCCAGACTGCAGCCTTTCATGGCTTGAAACAAGGCACAAGAAAAACGGCACCGTCAAGCGAAAAGCATCCTAAAAAGTTGGCTCCAAGTTCCAAAAAAATTGGACAAAGTCGATGGTTCTGGTTGTCTTGCCAAGCGCCGAACAAGAAAGTTTTCATAAAGTAATCTCAGATCCCAATCTGAAGCCAACAGTGTGGATCAGCCGGGAGACATCATCATCCGCATTATTGCAGATTATTGATCAAACACGCTTATATCACTCTCGTAGCATGCAGGTCTTCTTATCACAATGATTGTTATGGATCAGTATTGTTACATGTAAGGAAGCAAAAGGCAGATGTACGACACTTAATCAGGATCGATCAGTCATCTATCTCAATGACATCCTTCCTCCAATCCCTCTTCCTCCCAGCCGTCGCACTCGCGCTCCCTCCTCTTGATTGCGTACTTTTCCCACCACTCAACGTATTACCTTGCCCGCTGAGGCCAGCAAACGGCACGTTTTCTTTCTCCTTCTTGACATTCGCATTGGAAGTGGACGAAAGGTCAGAAGACTCAATGTCCTTTGGTGGAGGCTTCTTTGCGAATCCAAAGAACAGGACACCGTCTGGAAGATCGAGAGTCGCTGGAATCTGGCGACCGCCAATTTGGGTTTCGGCAGTGATGATCTTTGGTTGCCTACGATATCAGGCCATCGATCAGTAGCTATAGATAGGGAGCCTGAGAAAGACCAACCCTGTTCTAAAGATCTTGCTGCTCTCGGCCACATCCTCAATCTTTTTCGCACTCACACCCTTCCCCTTTATCCTCTTCCCGGTCAACGTATTCCCTCTTCCTTTAAAAGCCTCCCATGGTTCCTCTTGAACTACCTCCTTCTCCTTCCCCTTCGCATTCCCCTCTTTAGGGAGCGGTGTGCCAGCTCCACTGCGCTTACCATTTTGATCCACAATCTCCTTGCCATCGATGTTGATCTTCAACCTCTCCGCTAGCGTCACCATCCCGCTATTCGACGAGCGTTTTGCAGCTTCTGCTTTGTAATCTGGTTCCACATACCCCAGTGGTGCCTCAAATTCTACTTCCAGATCTGTGTCGAGCACGCTGATCCCAGGGGCGTCTTCTGGGATAATAGAACGAATAAGGATGCGGAAAATGAGGCTGTTGTAAGAGATTTCGATGATATCGTTGGCAGTGAGACATGAGAAATTTCGAAGAGCTTGCTCAAGACTGTCCTACGCGTTTAGAGCTCGCGAGAATAAGGAATAGGGTGGATAGAAAAGCTTACACAGCTTTGGGATCTGACAGTTGGAGGAAGTCAACGGATTGAGGTTGAATCTTGACCCTCTTTCCTTTAGGTAGCTTGCAGCCAGTGATTCTTATCACGTCCCCTTCAACCAGTTGCAAACGTTCCATCATCTAATGAAATTAGCTAAGACACTTGAAAAGATGTGAGAAGTAACCAACCCATTGTGGCAAATGAACGTTTCCTTCGTCAGCGATGAATTCCAGAACACCAGCATGTGTAACAATGGTATCTTTGTGAGGATTCTTCAGCTCGAAGGTCCATGGACTTTCAAGATCGAGATTGGTAAGCTGTTGGAGAGCGCTCGGAGGCATTATGACTGCATCATCCTCAACATCCCACTTTCCGCTGGACAGAACGGAGCTCACTCTTTCCGCCATACATCAGATTGTCCCTTCCACCAGCCGACCGCCCTGGTCTTCCCACCCTGTCCCCTCTCCCTGCCATAGACTCGAGGATCGCAGTGCTATAGGCCGTGTACGCCTTGTTGAAAGCTCGAGGCGGCGCTCGTGCAAGTGGATGACCGCCATATCCCATTCCGTGGCCTTGATTCCAGGGAGCTGTAGGAGCGAATGCTTGTTGTGCAATGTCAAAGAGATTCTGAGGAGGCTGTCGTGGGAGAGCTGGAGGGGGAGGCTGATACCGATTGCTTCGAGTACTCATGTCGAAGGCATCGTCAGGGATATCGAAATCTTCTTCGTCTGAGCTCATGTTTGTTGGTTCGATTGGCTAGTAAGATCTGTCTGTTGACTCTGAGCAGATGCCTGGTGATTCTGGCAATGGGATTCTGAAATATCAATCTTATATCAAGTTGGTGAAGACAAGGGAATGACGCGGTCTAAAATCGTACGTACACGCGGAACCGAAATTGCCGCACACTCACCTGACCTAAACGCGAAGCCGTTGTTGTTTTTGGTTCTTCATCCAGGAACTCTCCTCTTTCCTGTCTACTCACGACTCAGGGATACTATCTCTTGACTCCTAAGGGCTTTATTGAAGCTATCAGTAAGTATTGTCTTCAACCTCCCAACACTGAAACGCTGAAATGACAGCAATCACCCAGAAATCACCCAACAAACGGCTCCAAACAATGTCTCATGTTTTCGACGCCTATAACTCCTCTTTCCCCTCTCCTGGCTCTCCATCACCTTCAGGATCAACCTCATACTATACCAACAATACGCAATCTGCATATACCACCACTTCTTCAGGCTCGTCCAACTCGATGGACGTCAGCGCAAGCGGGGGAGGAGGCATGAGCAGGATCAGGCAGGTTCCTGATTTGAAGAAGAAACTGGTGGTTGTTGGAGATGGTGGTTGCGGGAAGACGTGTCTTTTGATCGTTTACAGCGAGAAACGATTCCCGGAGGTGCGCACTTCATCTCTAACGGTTTAATAAAGAGGTTGAAACACTGTTTGATTGGGGAAGGCTTATGTGCCGACTGTGTTCGAGAATTATATCACCTACTTGACCCTTCCTGGAGATGTGAAGCTCATAGAACTAGCACTTTGGGACACCGCTGGTCAAGAGGAGTACGATCGACTGCGACCGCTCTCGTACCCCGAATCAGACGTCATCCTCATTTGCTTTGCGATCGACTTTCCCGTCTCTCTCGCGAACGTAGAAGACAAGGCACGTTATTCCTTTTCTGCCTTCCATTGCTGACATACGACTCGTCTCAAACAGTGGTATCCCGAAGTATCCCACTTCTGCCCTTCCACCCCTCTCATCCTTGTAGGCTGCAAAACGGACCTTCGCACAGATCGTCGAACTCTTGAGATGCTGGCGGCCCAAGGCCAACGCCCAGTTTCTACAGAGCAGGGCATGGCCGTAGCGAGGAACATTGGAGCGAAATATGCTGAGTGCAGTTCGAAGATGGGAGTCGGGGTGAAGGAGGTTATGGAAGGAGCGGTGAGGGAGGCGGTGAAGAAGGGAAAAGCGATGAGTAAAGTTAAAAGCCGAGTGAGGGGAGGAAGAGAGGGAGGGAAGTGCAGGATTCTCTGATTTTGGACTATTTCAACGGTTTGGCAGGTGGAAGGACGTTCGAAGAAGTTTCCAACTTGAATATTGTTGTTTATGTTCCTATGCATATCGGATATGGCCAAACCCTCATGTTTACCTTTACTCTTCCTTCTTGACTCCACAAGTACATCTCAGCATCATTTATCCCATTCGTGCTTCCTACTCTGCCTCTTTGTGTTCCTCCTTTACCGTTGCGGAGGAATCATTGTTACCACTTGTAGGCTACATGCATTATGCGTACGGATTCAAATCATATCCATTTTCCTGTCTCTAACATTCCTCACGGTTCCTAGACTTAATGTGCCGCTCTCTATCATTCGATTCGAAAACTTGTGCGAGCGGAAGCAAACCTGGTTTTTCTTTCGTTCAAGGCTCCCGAGATGCAGAATCTGTAATCTTGCTTCGAGCTGGAACAAAAAATACCAATGGCAATCACGAGGATTCCGACGAAGGGACAACATGCCTCATGCGGCAGGTGTGTCTCGGTTATTGTGACTTAGTAGTGAGCTTTCCAGGAGTCTAGAGTCATATCGTTGAATAACGATCAAGAGGTTGTCCCACAGGTCCTGTTTCGCTTCAAATCAAAGAGAGAAGCGTGAAGATGTTCTGGTGCTTCAAGTTCTGATTGATGATTGATGTTCGCACATTCGATAATCGTGAAAGGGCCGAGGTCATGCACTGAATTGTGGCGAAATCAAACTTGGGAGGTCGTTTTGACCATGCTCTTGCATTGAAGTGACTGTAAGCACTATCGGAATCGTCGACGCGTCGACGTCAGGGTGATCCTAAAAAGCACAATGAGAAGATTTATGAAGTGTCAAGTACTGATGTTAGACTGTGACGCCTAAAGCAGTGCTTTTTCGCTTGCGGACACTAGGACGAAGATAGATAGCGGGACTCTTGCGTTGTGATTACAAATCACCGCAATGACGAAGAATAGAAATAATTGGCTGTTTTGCAATTCCATTTCTCGAGCGAGTCGATGCTGAGAGCTGCATAAATCATATTGAAGCGCTCTCAAATGTAGTGAGCAGACTTTTCACTGGGCTTTTCATAAGCTTAGACCTCTATTACAACTTGAACACATTCAACCTGCAGGATATAAATCAAAGTGAGCAAAGAGTAGGGACAACTCGAATAGAAGGGCTTCCGGTGATCCGTTGTCACCATGCCATCACCGTGGATCAACAGATCGTCCTGCATCCAGGGAAACAGAGCCGAGCATGACCATACCCAAGATTCTGCCCATTGGCGATAGCGATATTGTGCAATCGTTGCAGTGCAGTAAAGGCAACGAAATGGACAATATGGATTGTTGGTCACGTTCCAACGGCAATTTAGCGTTTAAATTTGTCATTGTTTCACGGAAGGCCCGCAATAAGCTTGGTTTAGCTTGATCGTTATCTGGAAATCTGAAACGCTCGCGAAGAATAAACGACGAGGTTCCCTTTCGCTGACCCTTCTTTCTGCTCTCTTGTTATTTCGCTTTGCCTATCCCTCTCAGCCTAGACTGGTCATGCCAGATGCTCACCCTCACTCCATGCAAACCAGAACGAGACCTCCCGCCACCACCGCCACGCCGATGAAGCCGGAACTCAAGGAGTCGGATCCCAGGACGTGGACGTTTCCAGTTGAACCTGATTTCCTCAGACGACTGCCTCAGGAAGTCACCAGTCGAATACCTACAGAGGATTTGGAGGATAAAGGTCTCATTGCTGCTTGCGCTGCTCTTGCCAAGGTGGACAACCGTGCATTATGCGCAACAGAAGTTGGAAAAGTGGCTGGAGAGATGAATTGGATGAAAGTCAACGGGTAAGCGTCCCTAAGCTCTGTTTTGATTGTTTGGGGTCGTTGTGTTCAGGGTCGGGAGCTGCCGAGCTTTGCCTTTGTTCATTTTCGGGCAAGTGACATATGAAGTCATCCAGAATGACCGTCGATCTGACACGCTTTTCACGGTGGGGCACTGCTTCGTTCCCTTCGCTGCATGGAAGCTTGCAGATGCTGCATGTATTGCTGCAAAACAACTCTCTGTCAAGCCTTGGACGCGCGTTCTTGCTGCTTTTTCGCTTTTTCATAGCATGCGCTGGCGCGCTTCTCGGCGGTAATCGGAATTTGAAAATACAGTTTTGGAGGCCCAAGCTTTCGGGGAGAGATGGGCACAAATCACAGCATTCACATTTTTGGCTTTGAACCCTGGAAATTGTTCACTAATCTTGATGATTGCAGAGGTACACCGCCAAACCATGTCATGTCAACAATACTACGTTCACACATCAAGCGTTCCTTGATCTCGAAAACCACGCCTCTCCTCAAAGCTTACAACCTCATGTCATCATGTTCGAATTGGGAGACAATGGCGATGGGAATAACGTCGGAGTCGAAGCCGTGTCAGAAGAGAATGCTGGTATGGTTCCTGAATTCGGATTTCTGGGGAATTCAGGATCCTTTCGAACGTTGTTGGCAGGAGGTAAGGGAGAAGGTGCGGAGGGAATCCGGGGCACAAGCGACGAAGATCTGGGAGGAGAAAGAGAAGCAGAGAAAGCGAAGTGGGTATAGAGTGGAATGGAAGGAGAGGGCGGACGGGAGGGTCGGCTTCGACGATGATACGACAACACCTAACCACGCATATTCCTTCAGTTCTAGTGGTTCAAAACGGATTGGTGAGTCATTCTTGGCATGTTCAAACCTGTGGACTTATGCTCATCTCGTTTGTAGTTGAGAAACGCGAAACGCGAAGTCGAGCTGCAATCCCTACTCCCGCCACTCCATCAACTAGCGCACCGTCCACCAGCGCGACTGAACTGGATTCTAGTCCCTCCTCTTCAATGAGGGAAGGGATTGACGGCCTCGGCGAAGCATTGGGACGAGGGAAACGGAAGCGAAAGCCACCAGGTTTTGTTCGAGCCGACTTAGAACCTGCTTTTCCAACATCAGCTCCTACTTTCTCGTCTGAGTTACAGTCAGAATCCAAACAACCTCTAAAGATACGATTACGAGTACCGGGAAACTCTGGGCTCACCAGGCTGTCAACTCTAGATGACAGAGCGATGGACATGGAGTTCGGACAGGAGGAAGCGATAAAGAGACGCAAGCTTTCGGCGGACGAGTGTCTAAGCATATCAAGAGAGGAAGCAGATGGATATGGGTTCAGTGAGGTCCGAAGAGCAACACTGGCGAGATTGGAGATGTGGGATGGAGAGTTGAAGTTGTCCGCTCCTTCCGAAGACGAGTTCCTTTGGGAAACGACCGATCTAGGCTTTCGTCCAGACGACATCGTTCCGCCGAGTGCTATGAATATCCAGAGCGATTTCCCACACTCGGACCTCATCGTTGGGCTCTTCTCCAAGCAGGTTCCAAGGAGTCAAGACACCGAAGCCCAAATAAAGTCCCTGGATTTCGACGAGGAGGATGACGGGGAACTGAGCGAGAGAGATGACCTGGCTGAATTGGACCTTGCTGGAGAGGATTTTGATGTGGATGATCTGGATTGGGGCGAGGAGGAGAAGGCTAAGATCAAGATCAAGAAAGAGGAGGAAGAGAGCAGCAGTATCGACAGCGATATGGTGAAGCTAGAAGAGGACAACCCAATGCTATCATCTCGTGTCTTTGGAGAAGATGAGGAAGGGAATAGCTGGAACAAACTCGAACGGCTCGACGCTCTGCTACCTGCAGCTGATGGAGATGTTCCGTCGAAAATGGTCGACGACCCTGTCTTTTTATCGTTTTTCGGCCTCTCGTTGAAGGACATCGAACATCGTGAGCTATCTCGTGTTGGAATTTTCGAGACACGATACGATGCGGAGGAAGATGAAGACGAATATGAGGATTCGCCTTCCCCAGTTACTGGTCTATCAGCTTATGCTGGCCGAATGACCCTTGGAACCCCGCTCGATGATGATGTAGCCATCAAGATTGAGGAAGAAGATGTCTCATTCTCTCCTGGAGCCCCAAGCGAATATGAGAGTTTTGATTCACTGTCACCCATCTCCAACGTTCTCTCTCCTGGTACCGGCTTCACGACTGAGGAAGAAGACGAGATGATCGCCCCCGTTGATGATCTAGAAGAGCTAGACGATCAAGTTTGGAATCTTGATCCGGAATGCTCAGTCGGTTCGGCGGAGCTGATGGGAGATAAGGATGAACCTATGAAGGAAAAGATTGGCGGAGAAGGAGATGTTTCTTTCCCGACTACTCAAACCTACGTACCAATTTGTCGAGAGCCTTTCACGCCGTGCATGAAGGAGCAGGAGCTTGCTCGTTTTGAACCCCTGGAGGCTACCGACCAAGAAGGTGTTGAGGTGTGTCATTGGAGTCATTTGTTGATGTTTGTGTACTGAAAGAGTTGCAATAGCTTGATGCCATTATCGATACTGAAACAACGACCGAGGCGCCGCTAACATTCTAATAATTCGCCCACTCAATCTCTGCCATACAATCAACAACCTCGCTTTCGCCTGGACAGATAATCAACCTTAGGACGACGCAGTACCCTATGAACACCAAGTCAGACCATGCCATATCTAACAGTTATTAACTTTTCAACTTTGCTCACCTCTCAGCTATATCTTATAAACGCTGAAAAGGTACCGTACGAATTCCAAGCCGAATGAGGGGAAAATAATTGCCCTTTTTGGGTGGAAAAGGGACAAGAAAGAGAACCTATCAAGTTATTAGTTGGCTTTCTTTGTAGATCTGTTTCGTTTGTTTCGTTGCAGCTGTGTGCCTTTTACACGTAGCCAGAGAGCATGGGTGAAGTTTGTGGTTCTGTTGAATGCGTCCAACATGTGCCACTGTCAATTTTTTGCAATCAAGCCGAATCAAATCAAACATTATTTCCATCCTGATTGTTTGTAACATATCCAAGGCACCCATCCCAAATATGTGCGAAGGGCAAACCGGCCAGGAACATAAGCACGGGTGCTTTTGAATGGGCGGCGTGAAAGGTTGCTAAGGTTGGGGCTACTAAAGTGCTTCAGCTGGAAGAGAACGACCACCTCTGTCGGCAGAAAGCTCTCCATACGAGTTTCCCAATACTCAGTTATAATTTCATGTTATAGGGTATAAAACGTCTCCCAGGGCCATAATCTTCTTCCGATCAGCTTTACTTTTACGTCCCTCAATCCCTCCTCGTCCTAATCGTCAGCCGTCGCCAACGTACGATATCCACGCAAATTCTCAAAACTCCTTCATCTCTCTTTGGGTCTGGCCCTGCGAAGATTATTCGATTCTGTAAAGGGAATTAATCAGGCGCAGTCACCTTGTAGTACTGTAATTTTGTCAGTCGGAGGTTGTACTGCAAGAAATGGCTTCAAACGCAAGGAATCCAAGTCCTCTGCCTCGAAGGTGAGTCGGTCATGATACCTGAAATCGGGAAGTGACGGGGCTTGTTGAAAAAGGCTCTCGAATATTGATGGTGTTGACACCTATGTATCCACGACGACTTCAACGAATCCTTCTTCACCCGGTCTTTCCATCAATACCGTCTCGGAGCAAACATCAATCAACCCAGGGCTGTCTTCTCCACCTGGTCTTTCCAGAAGACCCAGGGCTGGAACTTTACCGTCCACTTTTCACTTAGGCGGAGCTGGAGGAACGAATGGGGCAAACGTGCTAGGTCTGTCACGACCTGACAACGGCTTGGTCCGGAAGCTGTCGGGACTTTCTCAGTCCCAACGTGGAACATCTCCATCCACCCAAGAGTTTTCCAACGCTGCAAGGCTGTCGGGAAGGTTGGGTGCTGCCACCTCACTGGATTTGGTTACCCAAGCTTTGAGAGCTTCAGCTTCGGACAGAAATGCTCCCAATCGTTTGAGATCTGGCTCCTTGACCCTTCCCAACTCCCTCTCGTCCCCTTTCGGAAATGTCTTTGGGTCAACCTGGGGTTCCTCGGGCGAGAATAGAATTCCAGAGGAACTCAGGTCGAACGAGTCTTTCTCCTCTCACTCGTCAATGATGGGGGAAGACGTTCATCAGGTTCGCACGCTCGACTACCTCGGACTAGACGATTCTCCCATCCAAGGCTTCGCCACCTCCTCTCCGATGGGACACCCTCAATCTCTCCTCTCTGCTTCAAACTCGAACCTCAGATCGACCTTTCTTGAGAATCAGAGTCACCTTACGAGAATGAGATCGAATACCGTGGCAGGCCTCGCTAGAGTCGGAAGGGAGCCCATCATCGGAAGGCGAACTTCTCCCTATCATGTCCCCTCAATGGAAAATCTCTCGAGTCTCAGCGAAAAGGTGCATGAGGAAGACGAAAATCTGCTAGATTCCGAGGAACACTTCGCCTCCCCGTATACTCATTCTGATCGTCAAGATTCAGAGGCTTCGACGGCTGACTCTTCTAGACTATTTTATTCCAGTCAGCGTCCGACCGAAGAGCTGCACCCCCCTTCCCTCAATATTAGACCCAGGGCGTCTACTGTGGGCATGCTTGACGATAACATTCAGATTCTGGCTAGAAGGAGAGCTGGGACCACTAGCGGAATCACGCCGAGATTGCTAGACGTTGGACCTCCTACAGTATTACTCACCCCAACGGGACCGCTTACCCCCACGGATACCGCCAATCGGTTGCAGGTTGACCAGGTGCGTCTGGTAATTTCCACATGCCGTCGATCAAAACTAAATGATGACCATGTAGCATACGGGTTCCCGGCCAATTACGCCAGAGACGAGAGACCTAACGCCTCCTCCTCAGCAGCCGTCCAGATCTCTGTGGATTGGCAACCTTGACTCTTCCACATCTGCCCAAGAGCTGATGCAAGTGTTTGCGCCTTATGGAGCCATTGAGAGTTTGCGACTTCTTCCAGAAAAGGTTTGCCTCGATCATATTATCTTAGCCGACCTGCATTGACCTGGTTGATGTGGGCGAAAGGAGTGTGGCTTTGTCAATTTCGTCAATATTAACGATGCTATTCGAGCGAAGGACGATGTTTTGAATAGGCTGGGAAGCAGCATCCTGAGCAAGGGCCCGACCGTAGTCAGGATTGGGTACGGCAAAGTCGACTCTGTACCAGCGACTCCATCTAGTGGTCTTCACAATCGTCATTCGGGAAACAACAACAACAACAACAACAACTCCATGGATCCTTCGTTGCAAACTTCCCCCACGCGAGCTCTCTGGGTTGGATCTATTCCTTCCCATACTACTCCTAGCGAACTGCTGCGAATCTTCAGCCCATACGGTCCTATCGAATCAGCTAGGGTCCTGACGCACAAAAACTGTGGATTCATCAACTTCGAAAGGTTGGACGATGCTGTCTGTGCCAGAAAAGCTCTGAATGGGAGGGAGATTTTAGGGAGTGAAGTGGGAGCTGTCAGGATTGGGTTTGCGAAGGTACCTAACAAGGTCGGACCTGGATTGTACACCCCAGGATCTGTGAATGCTCCGGCTATCCTCGAGCCTTCCGCTCAGGCTACCGCCACTGCCTATCAGGACCTTCGACATGTCTTAGGCGCGACTGCCGTACCTCTCGAACAGCAGATGATGAGTGGCGCTTTAGAGAACTACAGGAGCAACCTGATAGTCGGGTTAACCAATGGAAATAGCAGTTTGCGATTCAGTAAGTCATATGCTTCACTGATGCCTTCCACCACTAAGCACTGTGAGCAGGCGTTCCACAACAGTCGACGGATCTCTCTGGGCTCACGACAGTACCTCTCCCCAGTATAACTGATATGCAACTCTTGATGAAAGAGTTGGGTGGCGACGACCCTGAGAACAGTGTTCACCTTGACGCAGTCAAGGAATTCCGCCCTCCCTCCACCTATTACACCTCCATTCCCGCGCCCCATACAGAAGATCCTCATTCCGGGAAGAAGTTTACGGTCAGCGATGCTCCCAGGCTCCGAGACATCCGCAAGAAGCTCGATAATGCTGGTATCACGCAAGCTGAAGTGGACGAGATTGCCACGGATCTCATCGAAGAAGCAGTTGTCTTATCAAGCGACTATATTGGCAACACTTTGGTGCAGAAGTTTTTCGAAAGATGTTCTGACGCTGTGAGGCTCAAACTGTTGGAGCGAATCGCGCCACACCTCGCTTCTATCGGCTGCCACAAGAACGGAACTTGGGCAGCTCAAAAAATCATTGACTGCGCCAATACGCCAGAGGAGATGAATATGATCTGCCAGAACATTCGCCCCTATATCCCACCGCTCCTATTGGATCAATACGGCAACTACGTGGTTCAGTGTACCCTCAGGTTTGGACAGCCGTTGTCGAATCTTGTCTTCGATTCCATTGTCGACAGGTGCTGGGAGGTTGGACAAGGAAGGTTTGGAGCGAGGAGTGTGCGAACCTGCTTGGAAAGCACTCATTGTTCGCGCCTTCAAATGGTGCGTAAAATTTTTGTCTTTCGACTCCATATTCAGTTTGATTGTAGAAACGCGTTGCCATATCGATCATCCTCAACTCGATCCCTCTTGCTACCAATCCTAATGGAGCCCTCCTCCTGACCTGGTTGCTTGACACCTCTGGATTCCCTGGTCGATATCGCCTGCTTGCTCCTCGTCTGGCGCCTCACCTTTCTCACCTCTGCACGCACAAACTAGCTTCCCTTACGGTTCTCCGTCTCATCAACCAAAAGGTCGACCCTGACGCCGCTCAAATCGTTCTCAGAGGCCTCTTTAGCTCTAGTCCCCAAGTTCTCGAAGACATTTTGGGGGATCAAGTGCATGGCATCACCGTCATCCAAAAAATACTGGCGAGCACACACGTGGAGCCACAGGAAAAGCAAGCGATCTCGGAGAAGGTTAGAACTGTCATCACCAATCTGCGTGTTCAGCATATTCCTGCGTACAAAAAGCTTGTCGAGGACTTGGGTATGCCTTACTCATCCCCTCCCACAACTCAGAGCGGCACTCCGAGCACCCACAAAGGCTCCCCTGGATATAACCGCTCATCCAGCTGGTCCACTCCGCAATCGCAGGCGTCCGGCTTTCCTTCCCCTTATCAGTCCACAGAATATCCTTCCTTCGTCAATGCACTCGGTCAAATGCAGATCAGCAACCCGGTTAGCGGCCACCCCACAACTCCTCCACAGAGCTACTCTCCTATGCACCCAGGAGGAGTAGCCCTCGGTTCCCCCATGATAGGTTCTCCCATGGTCAGGCATACGTCCCCAGTTCCAGTGCCATACCATCCCATGGGGATGTACCCTCCCAATTTCTCACCACCAGAATACGCTGCTCAAATGAGAATGTCGAGCCCAGATACAGCCGGATATTTCTATCCTCAACAACAAGTGCCGAATCAGGGTCAACGATCTTCGCAGACTCTCCCTATGCCTCAAGGTTGGACGGGCGATTTTCAAGGATTCTACGAGCCTCAGCGAGCTCAGTAAAAAATGAACTTTTTTCTTTTTCCTTCTCACGATCACGTCGCCTCTTGCTGGCCCAAATTTTGTCTTCATCCTCCGCATAGAATAAGTAGATGGAAGGAGGGAAAAAGCCTTCAGGATTCTATTTTCAGGTTTGAAAACCTTCGGGATAGGTTTCTGTGTGCGTTCTCAAAGAAATATCAGGGTTTTGTTTCGTCGCATCACTTATCTTACCCTCACCTCCCACCCATCTTTCCTTTGCTCTCACAAAATAAGTACCGTGTCCATTTCTCTCATGATGTGTCCCCTCTCCAGGGACCTTCCGGTTTGTTTGGTGTTCGCCATGCCCAAGATTTTTATCTGGATGCTGAAGAGTTTTTCCCTCACCCTCCAACTTGAAAATTGCCACCCGGCTTACCTTTTTCACTTAACGATACCGTTCTTGCTTCCAAACATGTATTACCCCCCGTACGTCCAATGCAACAATTTTAGCTGGAAGTCATCTGGAGCAGGATATTTCGACAACCCACAATGCCAGTGCAAACTGTAGAGAGACATCGCTGTAAAGCTCAATCACTGGAACTGGTAACTTGAAAAGGACAAGTGTAGGAAGGAAGAATCAATCAAGACCGAATAACAAGGACAAGGAAATTGAGAAAGGGAAAGATGAAGAGAACCCCACCCACGCAGGGGAGAGGGGTGAGATAAAGCATGCTGTATAGAATAGACAGGTCTGCGGAAACAAAGAGAAGAGAAGGTCGGTCTTCAATAACATGGGTCTGCAGGAGTATTGATCGAATTTGAGTGAGGTGAGTAGGGGGAGAAAAGGAAAGGTCGTGCGGTCGTGTATTAAGGGATCGTCAATGCATCGTGTAAACCCATGAACCTTCCTCCACTCCTCTCTTCCCCACCACAAGCCCAAACCCCTTCCACTCCTCCTACTTCCACCCGCCTACCCCTTCCCGCCTAACCAACAATAAAGCAATGATTCGACTGGACGAAGGGAAGGCTGAGAGAAGCTTCGAGGTGCAGAAGGTCGGCTTGGTGAGGATTTAGATGATTTTACATCCCCGCTTCGGCTTCTTCACCACGGGCGGTTCTAGCGCTGCGACGATAGCTTCATCGAAGACGTTCTTCAACTATCATCCCACAAAAATGAAAATCAACTCATGACCTCGCACACTCCCCTTAAGGAACAAAGAATAAAGAGAGACGTACGCCCTTTTGGGTCAAAGCGGAGCATTCGCAATAAATCGCTCCCAATTCCCTCGCCAACCTCTCTCCTTGCTCATACGTGACAGGCCTCTGCTTTTGCCGAGCCAACTTCTCCAGAACCGCGGGATCGTCCCTTAGATCGACTTGGGTGCCGACTATGAGGCAGGGTACACCAGGGCAGTGGTGAAGAACCTATAACGCAAAGACAGGATAAACACCTCGGCACCGCCACTTCCACCTCATCCCTTTCACTGGAAAGGGAAGGAAGAAACGCACCTCAGGGAACCACTTCTCCTTTACGTTCTCAAAACTGGCAGGGCTCGTGACGCTGAAACAAACGAGGAAGACGTCGGTCTGTGGGTAGGAGAGGGGACGGAGACGATCGTAATCCTCCTGTCCGGCAGTATCGAAAAGACCCAATGTATATGGATCGTCGCCGATCATGACGGTGACGGCATAGTTGTCAAAGACGGTTGGGACGTATTCGGAAGGGAACTTGTTCGTCGTGTACCTGGAGAGTCAGGTTCGGTTGAGATTCATGGAGCGGCGGCTAAATGGGGAGAATAGCACGTACGAGATTAGAAGACATGTCTACGAGAAGCGTAAGCTGGTTGAGGAAGAAGAGAGAGAAGGAACGACAACGGCTTACCTTTCCGACTGCTCCATCCCCGACCACGACACACTTGATGGTCTGCATTTCTTAATCGAGTTAAACGGGTGCCTATATTGAATACACAGTTGACAGTAAATCAGTTTCCTTCTTCTCGTCCGGAGTTAACAGTGAGAGAAATGACAATGTCGAGACGTCCAACCCTCCATGCCTAGATAACCCGAACAAGTGAAAGGGGTTCAAGCTACAAGGAGAAGTCCTAAAGCTTCCTTTATCGCTTTTCGGCTGGAACAACAGTTGCCGTTGGTGTCCCGTTGACCATATACCCCTCCGTCCCCTGACATGCCGTAAAGTGGAGAAAGAACCCACCTATAATCGGAAAGGAACACACTTTCAATTAGTCTCCTCTCGAGCTACGAGCGAGAAATAAAGACCTAGTTAGCGACTATTTCACTCAGCACACAGCGCGTGCCTGTCCAAAGAGTCTTGAGGGAAAATTGATGGGATTGTGCGAAAGGGGCGTCAGAGAAGCGGAGACGAGAATATCGGTTGTGATGGCTGAGAAACGGGGCTGGAAAAGCGCTTTTTTGGCTGGAAAGGAGGTTTGGGAGTGGTGGAAACTGCTGGAGTGTTGAGTGGCGTATAAGGGGACTTGAGCGAGTCGTGGAGTCAGGGGATGGTGGTCGTTTCGACTCAGTTTTGCTTTTGTTTCAGCCTTCCACCAACAATTTCGCCGCCGCTCCACCAAACTAGACTATCGACTATCGACGGCCTTATCACTTCCGCGTCAAAGGGGACGAGATATGCTGACCCCAGGGATGTATCGTTATTTCTTATTTCGACAACTGGGGAAATGGGTGTGTGTCAGTATTATGCATTTGGGCACTGAGGACGTGTCCAAGTCACTTGCAGCAGGTTGCAGGAGATACAGAAATTGCCTGTTACGCCAAATCGCTGGCAACTTCAAGAGCTTTTGTGCTCGAGAAAGCGTGCCATCGGGTACCCCTTCTTTCAACAACTAGCGCAATCAGTCAAAGGGATACGCTTCTCCATAAGTTACCACAGGTAAACCCTATGTAAGCTCACAGGCTTGAATAACATCCATGATTAGTTCGTCAAAACTAGAGCCCTTGATTCCCTTCTCTGGACTTCTTTTCTTGGTTGGGTTGGAGCTTATTATCCTCCTACAAGTAACGATCACCTGTAAAGCTCGCTGAAAATGTGGACATGTCGTAGTCACCGTGTGAAACGCATTTTTGATAGCCGCTACCATTCAAAAGCGTGAAAGGATGCTGCTTCACTAAATAATACGTCCTGCGATTTGTATCTTCGTCCAATTCCGTTTGTCGTTGGTGCATGTACACAAACATTACGGTCGTTGGAGTGAACAGAAATGCTCATGGCTAGAAAGACTCGACGATGTAGAAGGATGTCCTAGAGGAGAATATATCGTGGGATATTGCCGTAGATTCACCTTTTCCGACAATTGAACTCTTCTGTCCAGAGTGCGCAGAAGAGACTGCTTTCACATTCACAATTAACCTTCGACATGCAGCTTCACGTCGCAAATACTTTCGAATACAATAACAATACTGATGATCCTAAGGATCAGTTCAGGTGAGCGAGGTAGAACAAGAGTGCAAACGTCACAAGACGGCCACGACTGACACTCAGCCCGGCCATATGTACATCGATATCTTACTAAATCAAAAATATTAGCAGTTCTGACTGTGGAAATTGTTTCCGTACATGGTAAAGGTTGAGAATGAGAAAGAGCATTCAAATATATTCAAAGTAGGTCGTCTCACGTGACACATTTACGAGACTCGTGGAACGACGAATCTCCCGGTCTTTGAGAATGTCTCCCTCTTCTTCCCCGGCACGAAGGTCAGAAGCATCCTAACACCAGCACCACACCTCAGATCATCAGACATAACCCTGAAGTCTCTCCACCTCAGCTCAGCGACGCGACAATCTTCCTCCCTCGGCCAACTTGATGCGCGTCATGATCCATGATTATGACTGAGCCGCCCATTTCATATCCCTCCCCAAGCTCTCGCGACCACTCCATTTGATGTGCAGGGTGAGGGTTGTGACAGGTTCTTCAACTGCGGAAAATATGACGGGTGTAGGGAGGTGTGGAAAGGGAAACTACAGTATACTGGGGAGACCCAAAGGTGCGAAACTCGAAGTCGATTTGTGTCGCCTTTGTCAGATCTATCCCTTTTCCTCCCTTTGACTGGCACTCGCGCATCATCGGTACTTGCTCTGCTTGTCGTCGAGGAGTCAGTTTTCCTGTCCCTTGTTGGCTTGTGTCCATTTACTGCAAGTTACATGGGTACGGCGGACTGCAACTTGCAACCTGGTGTGCGTAAAAGGAATGGTCCTGTAGAGGAGTCAGTTTTCCTGTCCCTTGTTGGCTTGTGTCCATTTACTGCAAGTTACATGGGTACGGCGGACTGCAACTTGCAACCTGGTGTGCGTAAAAGGAATGGTCCTGTAGTCACAAAACTGGCTTGTCTGGCTATGCTATCATCTGCTGCTGAGATGGAATTGAGCAACAAACCGAGGTATGGAAAACCTGATCTTTTCGGACGTGAGGATTAGGTCGCTTGTTATGCTTCGACCTTTCCCTACGTTCCTATTTGAAGTTCTCTGGAGCTTCTGAAGCCTTCTGTATGACACTTCTTTTCCACCCTGTTGCAACCTATGTACTCTTCGTCCGACCGAAACGGTCGCCCCAATACTATATACTGTGCGACTCAGTCAAAGAAGGGCACAGTGGCTAATTTCTGCCCGTTGTTGGACTACTTTGATTTTTCTACTCGTAGTACAGCAAAGCAGTGTAATCCGTCTAGAACCGTCACCTGCAAGGGTTACACGCTTCCAAATCAAGGAGGAAGTGATTCCAGCGTTAGAAAGCGGTTTACGGTTGAGCAACTGATGTTGAAACGGAGGTGAGGTGCTGTTCCCGATTCTTTCTGGTGCTTCTACCTACGGACCTGAGACGCTAAGTATTGTGCATTTCCCCTTATTTTGGCCGAACGCTCCACTTCCCTCCACTTCTCCCATCACTCTGGGTATCGGTACCTTTGACATCGAAAGGGAATCGGTGAAGGGGTAATGTCTCCATTACACCGCTCTACAGCGTTCTCTTTTTTTTTCTTGTAAAGCTGACAGCTTGCTCTTCGATCATTCACAAGAGTTGAGTTGTCTTGAGTGCTTGGTGGTCTGGTGTGACCAGGTGTGATCATGTTTCTTGTCTCCCGTTCCTACATCGGCGTAAAAGCTTCTTCCGACTCGTTTCCAACCACTCTGCCAAGTACTGTAATTTCAGGTTGGCGATGACGGAACGAACGGGATGATCTTCGACGTGGAGAGGCGCTCTCCTTCTTTCTCAGCTCGCCTTCCTGCGGCCTCGTTGAGAGTCGGCTTGGTTGGCGAAACGCGCTCACACCCGAAGAGTTACTGTAACCTATAACCTCTCCACTGCCTTTGATCTCCCGCTTCAACCTGCGCATTGCATGATGTCAGGTGTGTGAAGAGTGATGATCAAATTGGGTTCTCGTCATCCTGCGGTTCGGAACATGGTAATGAGGCATTTTCCTTAACAGCGACAGCAACGAAGCAGAAGAGTCCAAAGGGCGCGAAAATGCTCTGGCTGCCGTGGCGCACGCGTCGACTCGCTCTGAATGAATCAACTCCCGAAAATTATGGCAAGTTCTTATACCTGCGCCAGAGGTTTCTGGGCTCGCGTGAGGGCGGCGTTTCTTCCGCCTGTTTCCATCACCGTTGGAAAGTACTGTCAACCCGCCGGAAATAGGGGAGCACTCAAGTATCAATTGAGCAGCATGAAACGTTTGAGGAATGCTCTGAAGGTGCACAAAGGCTGTAGAATTAAGTGCTAAGCAGGATTTGTAGGCCTTTCCTCGGAAGTTTACTACTTCCTCCGGAAGACACCCGTGGCTGATTTTACTGTCGTCGCGAGTTATAAAAGGATTGTACCCACTTATCAACAATATTATTCCCCATCCTGCCTGTTCCTCTGATATTGGTCTGCGGCTGACTACTGCGCGCTTCGCCCGAAGGTACAAAGATTCTTACGCGCTTGAAGGGGCTGATCGTTCGTCTATTCGTCCCTCGCACTTCGTTTCCTCGCGCGCACTGTTTCCTCTTATTCTTGGGCAAATTTGACTCGAACAAACGAGATCCCCATTCCACCGGATTTGGCCAGGATACATATATTCACGACTTCAGGCACGGAACAACGCGTTCCCACATCCTGGCACCAGATCACCCTACTTAGCCTACTAAGAGCGGATATCCTCTTTGCGGACCTCCTTCGCACAACGGCTCAGAGCGGCCTCATCGCGTTGACTCAATTCGGCTGTCCTCTCCGAACAAGCGTCCGCAAAGGCCGACTTCGCCCCCTTTCCCTCCGTCAACTCCACCTCCTCATTGTCTTTTAACCGTTTTATCATCGAAGAATCCCACATTGCTTCTACACTTCTATTGCGCAGGAATATAAAGTCGACTCGAATTCTGTAGGATTTGTCATCAAGATATTGCAGATCCGGTTCGGGAAGGAAGGATTAGTCACTGCCACAGAATTAGGTGTTCCAACGGCAGTAAGTACTAAGCATGCTCCCGAAGTCGCGCGCCCAGAGGCTAAAGAAAACCTCTGTCCTCCCTTTTTCCTACAGGGCTTCCTTGTCTCGCGATATAACTCTACCTTCTCATAATTTCGAATTTCGCCCACAAAATGACACTGAAGAAGCAATTTATTCCAGTGAGCATTCCTCTCGTTGTTCAAGTGGTCAAGCTTACGAAGGTGTAGGAACCATTACCACGCTTCAAAGGTACTTGATCCTATTATTCGTGGATGTGTATTCACAGTTACTGCAGCTTGTTTTGCGTGCAAGGCCCGAAAAGTTCGGTGCGATGGTGTATGTTTCCTGTCTCCCTAGGGTAAGAGTTCGTGGTTGTTGACTTTGCTACAGGTCCATCCAGTACGCTTCCACTGTTGCCTTGGAGCTTAGCAAGCTCACAGTTGGCTGCAGATATGTGGCACTTGCGCGAAGCGTGAAAGAGGAGAGAAAGATCACTTGACGCCCTGCGAGTGGTCAGAAGAAAAAGGAGATCATCATCATTCGCCAGGAAGCACAGGGAGTAACGGCAGTGGTCGGGTGAAGAGGAAGCGTCCAAACAATTCTTCAAAGAGTATAAAGAAAGAGAACGGCGAGAGTGACGACCATTCCGATTTCCACTCGAACGCGTCCCACGACAACGACATCTCTTCAGAACCCATCTTCGCTTTCCCAGATCCTAATATCCAAAATCAAGCGCTCCAGAATTTCGTATCGAATTACGAAGGTTATCCTCCCTTTCAGTTTCCACTTGGACATGTGTCGGAAAGCCCAACTGGGATTCCTACATCCAATTGGGTTCACAACGTCATGCCGATATCAGTTCCTGAGAATTCGAGTAGTCAATGGGGAACATCAGCAGCTATGAGCGAAAGAATGGAGCGCATGGAATATCGCATGGGTGAGCAGATGTTTGCTGCATAAATGATGGAGAGCTGACCACCCTCGCCTGTATTAGTAAATTTGGAAAATATTCTGGCGACGCAGAACAGAACAATACATGAACTGAACAGCGTCTTACGTGCACTACAAAAGGAGAATCAACTCCGGTCCCAAAATCATCCTTCACCAACGGCTTCTTCTGACGACCATTCAACGCGTTCGAGTTCTAACGCTTCTCTCCTATCTCAACCGTCATATCCCTACATAACCACGAGCATGGCTCCCCTCAGTGCCGCACCGATGCTGTCGACGCCGTCGCCAATACGTTCGCATCTATCTACTGCTTCCCCACAACAATTCTCCCTCATAAACGGCCAGTCAACGCTGTCAGCCAATGCGAACGGTTTAGGGTACGGGGACGCGGCTTCGCTAGAATTACTAGGGCTCATGTCAGTCAGTAATGGTCATGAGCTCCTCGATTTGTCCGGTCATCCATATCCAAATTGATTCCTTTTGATTAAGTTTATCTGCCTGTCTTTCTACGCTTCATTTGTACTTTATAGTTAGACTCAAACAGTTGTATCAAAAGCCATGGGTCTTTGAATTTCTCTCACATTTCGTTTTGTATAAGTACAGAATTCTGCATTACACAGTACTCATAATTAATCCTAACTTCGTCTCCGAGTGCAAGAATACACATGCTCACATCAAGATTGCAGCCGGAAAATCTCGTCTACGTAACCTTCTAATCCCTCATCCAATTCTTTCTGAAGAATCCGACTCTCAAGCTCATAATCACCTATCAAAGCTTGTAACATGTCACTTAGCCTACTAAGAGCGGATATCCTCTTTGCGGACCTCCTTCGCACAACGGCTCAGAGCGGCCTCATCGCGTTGACTCAATTCGGCTGTCCTCTCCGAACAAGCGTCCGCAAAGGCCGACTTCGCCCCCTTTCCCTCCGTCAACTCCACCTCCTCATTGTCTTTTAACCGTTTTATCATCGAAGAATCCCACATTGCTTCTACACTTCTATTGCGCAGGAATATAAAGTCGACTCGAATTCTGTAGGATTTGTCATCAAGATATTGCAGATCCGGTTCGGGAAGGAAGGATTAGTCACTGCCACAGAATTAGGTGTTCCAACGGCAGTAAGTACTAAGCATGCTCCCGAAGTCGCGCGCCCAGAGGCTAAAGAAAACCTCTGTCCTCCCTTTTTCCTACAGGGCTTCCTTGTCTCGCGATATAACTCTACCTTCTCATAATTTCGAATTTCGCCCACAAAATGACACTGAAGAAGCAATTTATTCCAGTGAGCATTCCTCTCGTTGTTCAAGTGGTCAAGCTTACGAAGGTGTAGGAACCATTACCACGCTTCAAAGGTACTTGATCCTATTATTCGTGGATGTGTATTCACAGTTACTGCAGCTTGTTTTGCGTGCAAGGCCCGAAAAGTTCGGTGCGATGGTGTATGTTTCCTGTCTCCCTAGGGTAAGAGTTCGTGGTTGTTGACTTTGCTACAGGTCCATCCAGTACGCTTCCACTGTTGCCTTGGAGCTTAGCAAGCTCACAGTTGGCTGCAGATATGTGGCACTTGCGCGAAGCGTGAAAGAGGAGAGAAAGATCACTTGACGCCCTGCGAGTGGTCAGAAGAAAAAGGAGATCATCATCATTCGCCAGGAAGCACAGGGAGTAACGGCAGTGGTCGGGTGAAGAGGAAGCGTCCAAACAATTCTTCAAAGAGTATAAAGAAAGAGAACGGCGAGAGTGACGACCATTCCGATTTCCACTCGAACGCGTCCCACGACAACGACATCTCTTCAGAACCCATCTTCGCTTTCCCAGATCCTAATATCCAAAATCAAGCGCTCCAGAATTTCGTATCGAATTACGAAGGTTATCCTCCCTTTCAGTTTCCACTTGGACATGTGTCGGAAAGCCCAACTGGGATTCCTACATCCAATTGGGTTCACAACGTCATGCCGATATCAGTTCCTGAGAATTCGAGTAGTCAATGGGGAACATCAGCAGCTATGAGCGAAAGAATGGAGCGCATGGAATATCGCATGGGTGAGCAGATGTTTGCTGCATAAATGATGGAGAGCTGACCACCCTCGCCTGTATTAGTAAATTTGGAAAATATTCTGGCGACGCAGAACAGAACAATACATGAACTGAACAGCGTCTTACGTGCACTACAAAAGGAGAATCAACTCCGGTCCCAAAATCATCCTTCACCAACGGCTTCTTCTGACGACCATTCAACGCGTTCGAGTTCTAACGCTTCTCTCCTATCTCAACCGTCATATCCCTACATAACCACGAGCATGGCTCCCCTCAGTGCCGCACCGATGCTGTCGACGCCGTCGCCAATACGTTCGCATCTATCTACTGCTTCCCCACAACAATTCTCCCTCATAAACGGCCAGTCAACGCTGTCAGCCAATGCGAACGGTTTAGGGTACGGGGACGCGGCTTCGCTAGAATTACTAGGGCTCATGTCAGTCAGTAATGGTCATGAGCTCCTCGATTTGTCCGGTCATCCATATCCAAATTGATTCCTTTTGATTAAGTTTATCTGCCTGTCTTTCTACGCTTCATTTGTACTTTATAGTTAGACTCAAACAGTTGTATCAAAAGCCATGGGTCTTTGAATTTCTCTCACATTTCGTTTTGTATAAGTACAGAATTCTGCATTACACAGTACTCATAATTAATCCTAACTTCGTCTCCGAGTGCAAGAATACACATGCTCACATCAAGATTGCAGCCGGAAAATCTCGTCTACGTAACCTTCTAATCCCTCATCCAATTCTTTCTGAAGAATCCGACTCTCAAGCTCATAATCACCTATCAAAGCTTGTAACATGTCCGGTGGAAGGTGGGAGAATCTAGCTTCGAGAACTTGACGCTCCGATGAAGAAGAAAAGAGACAGTCTGAGGGTGCAAGGTGGAAACGGCTGTTGATACCTAGAATTCTCGTCATTAGGCAGGTTGGTATTCTCAAACATGCAAAAACTAACCTGCTTCCTCAAACTGTACGAGCGTTAGTGCAAGTGGTGTTGTCCTCAATACTGTTTCAATTTGATCATCCGATATCGAGCGGTTTCGCAAAGATGCCCAGCTGATAATGGAAAAGATCAGAGAATGGTTATGCAGGAGAGCAGACTTACACATCTCCCGCGATATAGAGGCGCCGCCAGATGGTTTTGAGAGCAAAATCAGCTCTGGCAGTTGGTAAATCAGCCTGTAAAGGATTGAACAAACTTTGTCTGACTCCATGTTTCAATGAAAGTACCTGAATTTTCTCCAGGATTCCCAGCGCATGACAAAAATCGGGATCATCGGATTCTGGGGCTTCCAGGAGAGTGAAAGCGTCAATAATGTCTTCGCCCGAAACGGCGTGATGCTGCATAATCTCGGTAATGATATGGTTGAAGAGCTATCACGACAAATCAATTTAATCAACAGGATTACGGGCAAAAGGGATGAGCTGACAGATGGGTAAGCTTTGTAACGACTAAGCCGTGCTCCGAGTTGCTCAAGAACGGCGAGTTTGAGTTCGTCCTCGTTCGTGGCTACCTCGTCGTCTTGTTCATCAGCAACCCGTTGGATGAGGTCCCGGATGCGCTCATGCGATTCCATGACATCGAGCATTTGGTCAACTGGCAGGCTTTATCAATCAACCAAGGCATTCGCGGGGTAAAACGGACCTTGTTCGATCTCCTTGATGTGAAAGTCGGCATTCGTCAGCTCCGCAATTTTGCAAAGTTTGGCAATGCTCAGCATCAACTGCATTCAGGTCAGTCAGACATCACACTGGATAATTCGAGCTACCTTATGCTCGTCAACGTTCTTCTCCTGCTTTGCCTCACGAACCAGCTGGGAGTGAGCGTGAGCATGTCGCGAGAGTAAGACTTCATGAATCCAGGCGAGTTCTGAAGGGCAGCGTCAGGACATTTCCCCTAGATAGAGAGACATACTGGGATTGTCAGTGCTTTCGAGGAATTTCAAAAGGAGATTATGATAGACTGCTTCCTGCTCGAGCAGACGCCTAACCGTTCCTACAACGTGGATGAACGTTGTTGCTTCGTTGTTCTTAGTATAACAACACACCTTGCTCAAGATAATACTGATAGAGCTGAAAGGCGAAATCTTCCTTGAACAACTCAATCATACTGGCGATCTTGTCTTGCGAACCGTATTGAGGATGAGCGCAAAGCTCGACCAGGATCCTGAAGTCGCAATACCGCTGAGCGAGCTTCATGGCATCGTCAAAAGACGATGCTCTCACTGTAGAAGTACAATCAGCAGGTGAGCATCGCTTCACTGCGCACGCACTGAGAGCCTTGAGCATCAGGGGTCGTGTCCCTAAATACCGATCCGACAGAGCCTTCGCCATGATCGGTGACTCCGCTGTTGTGAGCCTACTCTTCAAAGATCAAGCTATGTCGAGGCGAATAATTGTAAAGATACATACGTTGTGAGGAACACGAGCCTTTCCTCGCAGGAGGCGCAATAGACATTCACAAGATCCGCGAGTTGACCTTTTAGATGTGTTTGAAAGATGCGCGGGTCAGCTCTAATCTGATCAAAAGCTAACGAATCCAGCTGTGACTCTGATAGTCCAACCCCAAATTCACGTTGATGATCGAGCAGTGCGTGTTCCGTCATCTCGAAAAGGTGTTTGACGACGTCAATTAGGGAGCCTGCTGATGTCCATGGTTCTGGAGAACATATACTGCTATCGATGCCGTACGTCGCATGGAGGAATGGACGTTGCTCCAGAACAGAATTGTACGCAGTCTACCTCGGATCAGTCAATGCTAAGTTTGGGAGAAAGGAGAGGAAGCACCAAAACGACAAAGTTCGCCTCGTGGACGGTGAGCGACTTCTCCTCCATCCCATCCGAAGTCCGCATCCTCAACACCTCTGGGATCTTCTCCAACACACTCCCAATCTCATTGACCTGATTCCGTAAGAACGGCCGTATGGCATCCTCTTCTGCCCCGGTACTTCTCGACAGATGGATGTAAACTGCTTCATCGAAAATGGTCGTTTCCGCTTCGTTCGACCTATCCAGAAGTCAAGATATGAGCGGCGGATGCTGCAAGGCTTACATCAAGCGCTCATTCTGTTTCTCCCACAAAGCCTGCGCTGCGATGAGCTTTTCCTCATTGAAGGACAATTGTCTCCTGCATGTTTGAGAGAGCTGAAACACCATCAGTCGGAAAAAAAACCATGACTTGCAGACGGACCTTGCCCAGCAGACCGTTGGCGTTGATGTACTGGATCAGGTTGTCGAGTTTCTGTATCCGATCCGCTAGCTGAGTTCGCAAATCTATGACTTTCAACAATTTGGGAGAAGCTGCAGCATCTTTTAGTAGGAGCATTCGAAGAAACAATGAAGCGTACTATTCATCAGAACGTCTTTGCTCAACTGCCTTGCCGGGCCTTCTATCTCCTCGTCGAAATTTGACAAGACGGAGAAATCCAGAGGGTTCTACACCCACACAACTCAGCCAAATTCAGCGTCACGACCAAGAAAAGTACATACTTCAGGTCTATCACCGTAGAACATAGCATGCTCCAATTTAGTCTTCATCTTCCCCGACCTCCGTCCAGTCCTCGCCGCCTTTTCTTCCATCTTCACACTCAACACTCCGTATTCAGCTGTAACTACAGCAAGCTCATAAGCGTCATCCTTTTGGTGGAATCCAGCTGAAGACCCGAGGATCCCTCTCTGTGGCTTTTTGAGAGATATGATCTCCTCATAATCGGCCCCTTGCGATAAAGAGACGAGGATGAGAATTGTAGGGAAGATTATACAGCCTGCTTGCCCATTGACATGCAGTTTAGGAGAAATGGTGGTTACGGAAGAAGCGTGATGAGAGAGGAGGATTAGACGGTCAATATGGATTGGTTCGTTAGAGTGTGTCGGGGTCTTGGCGAGCAGAAGACAGTAAGACAGAAGGTTTGTTTCTCCGGGGGAAGGACGGTATTCTAAAAGAAGGACCATTTGCTTCGCGCTTCAAATAGTCACAGTAGGCATCTTCGAAAATCAATTGAAAGGTGGAAGACGCACGTAACAAAAGCAATGTCCACGACCTGCGAATTCTGCGCCTCTGCCTCTGCCAGTCCAATATTCCTCATCAAATACTCCGCCAACGCTTTCTTGAGCACATGACCAGTTTGCATACTCTCCCTTCCGTCCTTCCCCACCACCCAGCCCTCCAAGTAGGTCTCATTGACAATCAACATCTTCCCCTCCGCCCTCCAGACAGCCACGGCCTTCACACCTCCTCTAGGGTCAGTCCCTCGTCCGAAGAAGCTCCCAAATACAGCCCCAAACATGCCGCTCGATACACCTTTCATCTCCCTCACATGTAAATCAAACCGCTCTCCATGCGCCGCTCCAAAGGCTAGATCGAGGCGGAAGAGGCGCGAATGACTGGTATACATGACCCAGGCAAGTTCGTCGAGACGCGTGATGCCCTTGAGCACTTCGCCCTCTTGAGAACGGAAGGTGGGGATTTGAAGGATGACGGGTGGAGTAGAGGTGAGCGAATGGGTGAGGGAGGCGTAGAAGTGTATTGTCCCTGTAGTGCTCGAAGCGAGAATTAGCGATGGAGGTGACGAACGCGAGAGCGGAATGAGTGTGACAAGCGGCAGATTTGGGTACAGTGAGGTTGTTGAAGGTGGAGCGGCGAAAACATATAGTGTTGTGCCTGCATGCTATCATCCGACAATTAGCTCTGGGTTAGAGTAGCCAGCATTTATGAGATCGGGTGTTTCGATACTGCTGTTTGTCTGGCATTACATTTCCTCATTCCCAAAGAGAAGGTCCTAGACATACGTTCTCGCTGGCAAAAATGCAGCATCTCTGAAGCAATGCTTGTAATAGCTACGAGAATCAACCAGTAAGCTCCTTCAACGGCACGTCCTTCTGCTTAAGCTCGCGTGCCATACCTTGCCACTCCAAACAAGAGAACAGAAGCAGGAAAACTCACCTGTGAAGTATTCCAAATCCAAACCGCCTCCATGCTTACCAAATAGGTCCATCCGTCTCTGTATCCCCCAGCAAAAGCGTCCGCATAGGGATCGCTCCTCTCCAACATCCGCTGAAGCTCCAACGGCAGTCGTGCAATCTCCCAAACCGCATAATTCTCATCCTTCACCCAAGCCGACTTCTCGTCCACATCCTTCTCCCCATCCTCCTGTCCCTGTCTAAATGAAGTTCCTGTGCTCGACCTTCGCAGCCTGTTTGAGGAGCGAGAAAACGACCTCGAGAGCGAGGGAGCGAGCGCGAGCTGTGGTGCTGCTGCTGAGACGGGTGCTGGCGCAGGAGTAGCTGATGGTGCGCGTACTCCACGTCGTACGGTAGATGGGCGCGCGGTACGGGACTGTGATGAGCTCCACGAGCTGTTTTGAGAGGCGTTCAAAGATGGATTGAACATTTTTCGTGGTTTGTTGTTTCTGCCTTGGACTAAGAGTCATTTGAGTTGCGGATGTTTGCTAGAAGGGGTCCAGCAAGGAACAAGCAACACCACAAGGAAGGGTAGGATTCACAGAGGTTAACGTGAGCTTGGATTGGACAGCGATTACGAGAAGTTTCAGGTATTTCAGTGAGAGTAGAAGGTGTGTGATTGCTCAAGGATTTATCATTCTCTTGCGCTGTTGCATAAGTCATCGAGACGAGAGCAACTATTGACGCGACATGTTGACAAGGACGTGAAGAACACCAAGTAATGTCTGTGAAGTGACATCTGAAGTAATTTGGTGCCTTGACTTGAACTTATCTTCCTTTCTTTCTATAGACCTGCATTTAGGGCCGACTTCATGGTTAACCAACCTCCATGCTCTCTTGTACTCTGTGATTCGACAGTTTTATGGCGTTATATGATCAGGCTGACTCAAAAGTATGAGACATTCGTATAGTTTTGTCAGCTGCTTTCGATTGCCAGCATGATCTTTGATTGCTCGTTGACTTCAATATCACCTGAATATGTCTTCAAGTGTGTCCCCTCCAAGGCCGCAAAGAATCGTACATGATGTTCTGATTATCGAAGCCCCTCACAGCCAATTCAACGCCTTCCTACCCAAGGTGGATCGTCTCAGTCCAGGTCATGGATTATGTTCTATATTCCATCTTGAGGAGATTTGCCTGGCACAGCATACCGAATGACAGATTCGTAGACAACGAAGCTGCAATTTTGAATGACTTAACGTCCGTACCTTAGCATTGCAAGCCTCTTGATTTGCTCCAATCTGATCCACGATACACAGCCTGTAATCGATGAACATCGTTAACTTGTGAATAAACAAGGCTTCCGAGTTCTATCTTCATGTCGATCGCTCTCAACATTGGGTCCCTCAACGGTACCCAGCCCTTACATACTTTTTGTTGGTGAACCTTGAGGCTATGAGGAGCTGGAACAGCCAAGCCCGACTTGGACAGGGGAGAAGGAATTGATACGGCCAATTTACAAAGGGACAGAGCTGGAGGATGTCCATTCCGTTCTCTTCATATTATCCGTGCCAAGAAATATTCCTCCTCATAAAAACAGGATCCCTTTTCAGCGCTTTCGTCAGACTTCCCATTTCTAGGAAACATGGGGTCGAGCTCATCTAAACTGCACTACGAACCACAACCAGCACTGTTGGGGAAAATCACACTCGACGATGATACCGACGAAGTCCTGCTTGCGACCTTTCGTTTTGAGCCATGCGAATGGACTAGCCTTCCGTTCAGCTCTACTTACAATCCCTGTGGAGTTGGGATGACGGAAGGAGTCGGGCACTTGACGACCCAACGCCTCCTCTTGTTCTGAGATGTCGAGCGCGCTCTCAGTGCTGAGACTGCTGAGCATGTGGGAGAACTTGTTGGTGCGCTTTTCATCCCTGTCCCGATAATCTTTGTTTGACGATCCATTGTGCTTCTCTTGGATTCTAGGCGCGGCAGCTGAGGCAGTCTTCAACAAAGCGGCTGAAAAAGTGGTTGAAGGGCTTAGCCATATTGGCAGTCGCTCTAGAAAGGTCATGACCGCCAATGCGAGCCATTATCCGAAAGGAATCGCGACTTGGCACATCCCCGAAGAAATGGATGATGAAGAGTTCCTCGCCCGCGACTCTTTTGGTTGTTTCTTCGTCGTTGCTTCGAAAGACCTCGGACCTGTAAATCGCCTCACGTTTAGACCCGTCTTTTGGGATAATGATTGGGGAGGGGATGACATTAAGGAGTTTGAGAAAATTTTGAGTGAGAAGTTGAAGATCAAAGCGAGAAGAATTGAGAAAGTTGTGAGAGGAAAGGATGGACTTGTTAAACAATATAAGACCTGATTCTTCCTTTCGCATTTCTTTATATCTGTTGTACTCCCATCTGTGCTGGCAAATTCTGATTTGTTAAAAATGCAAGCGATTTTTTTGAATTGTGTTGTGTATGTCCTTCGTGAATGATCCGACTGAATGTGAATGTCATACAATCTTTCTGTGAAGACGGAAGCTAATATGTTCCTCTCTACAGGGCGAGACTCGCATTTGTATGCGCCGTTTCACTTTGTTACGACGCGTGCCATTGAAAAAATTAACCTCGTCACCTCCTCACAGCTTCCCCAGGCTTCCCACTTTTGGGACAAACAAGACACTGTCCAACCTTCGTCCCTGCCCAATCAGAAGAATGCCGAAGTCCAAATCGAAGGCTGGCTTTTATGCTGTCGCGAAAGGACGCAACCCCGGAGTATTCGAGAGTTGGGATGAAGCGAAGGCGCAGGTGGATGGCTTCACTGGAGCTCGGCACAAGAAATTTTCAACGCGGATTGAAGCGGAGCAATTCATTGCCATCCACAACGGCACGTCAACTATCCTTTCTGTTCCCTCTGTGGACACCCAACCTTCCACTTCCGCCTCAGTGAAAACCAACCGTCTCCAACCTTATCCTCGATCTAAACCGTCAGTGAAAAAGGTCATAGAGGCAGTCAAAAACGCGGTTCCTTCTTCAGGACGGCAGGTTTGGTGCGATGGGAGTGCCAGAGGGAACGGACAAGTTGGAAGTAGGGCCGGTATTGGGATCTATTGGGATGACGGTGACGAGATTTCCGAGCGGTTGCCTGGCAAGGTCCAGACAAACAATCGTGCTGAGTTATATGTGAGCTTTTAACCCATTCGATTGCCATTCCCTCACGAAACATGGAATGGAAGGCGATTATCCGCGTTCTCGAATCAGATCCTACACCTGACAAACCGTTAACAATCCTGACGGACTCGAAATACAGCATCCAATGTCTCCAAGATTGGTTTCCGGCCTGGCAGCGGAATGGTTGGCGGACTGCATCAAAGAAACCTGTCGAAAACCTCGATCTCATTCTGCTTTGCCTGATGCTTCTACGAGGAAGAAAGAAGGCTCCAAAATTTGTACACGTCAGAGGACATGAGGGGATCGAAGGAAACGAGAACGCTGACAAATTGGCTAATAACGGCGCTGCATTGGAAGAAAAGGCGGAAGAGGTATTGGAAATCCGAGGAAAGACTGTTGAAGGACTGAAGGCGGAATGGGAAAATGGAGATTCTGGAGTGTCAATTCAGGCAGAGGAAACAGCACTATGACCTTGGCGACTTTCGTCTCAGTTCTAGCTTGCCAGTTTGGGCGATAACTTGTTGGGAACAAGGCTATTGTAGAATGCATTGATTAACGGCTTTATTTACTTGCAGATTTGAGCAGCGATGACATGCGAGTACGGAATGAGAAGAGAGCACCAAATTAATAATGTTAGTTAGTGATTGCGAGGCCGACAACGCCCAACCTTCCTCCCCCACATGATCCTCTTCACCACTTCATCTATACTCGCCTCTTCAACAGGAAGAATATCCTTCAGACATTGTTCGACTTTTCCGTGCCACTCCTCACCAGTCGGTGCGGGGTCGCAATACCTAAGAAACCTCGCAAGTAACTCCCTCCCTTTCGAACCCTCCAGCAAGCTTTTTGCCCGAGGACGCAGCTTCTGTATCTCGACGTATCCGTGCTCTCTGCCTAAGGTCACGAATGCTTCGAACACAATTCCCATCTCGCTGTTGGGATCAATGGAGCCGAAATTGTCGAGGAGGGCGGGGACCATTCCTTCGGTCCACCGTTCAGTGAGGTTTGCTAGGATCCGATGGACAGAAAAATCGTCTGTGAACCTCAGATCGACAGGTGCACCCCAGCGAAAGCGATTTCTAACGTGCTGAGCGACGAGCCACGCAGCCACCCAATCCTCTTCGTGAATAAAGAACTTGATGGCTAGTTCAGCTATTCCTGCATTCCAAACATCCTTCGATTGGTTCTTCATCCTTGCTTGCCAGGACCGAAACGAATGACTGGAACATCGCACGCGTAACATTTCTCGCAAAATAGCTCGAGGTTTTGGGACACGAATCTGGAAAGGGGGAGGGAGAGAAAGGACGTTCAAAATTTCAGGCGCTTCAACCTCTGGTGACCGAGGGATGAAATCAGGTGCTGAAGGACCGATTCCATAGTCTTCGATCATGTTCCGGACTCTGAATCGGGAGGTAAGGACATGCTTGAACGTCTGACCGTTGGGGACGAGCTTGTCCTTCAGCATCAACTGAAAGATGGCGAAAGTAGGGGCGTGTCGTTGCAAGAGTGCAGTTGCCGCGATGTAAGACTTAGGCTCCCTCTCCGGATGAGCAATTTTCCAAGGTGGGCGATAGATCCATGTTAACTCCTGCTCCGCGGATAAGATGCTGTTGATGAGGACCGTCGAAGACAATGGATCGAAACCATCATCTAGCATGTAGCGAATGATATCGGCTGGTCGAACTTTCCGAACCATGTTTAATTTGAGCGGCCTTTGTCGAGGAAAGCGAGAAAGAGCGTAGAGCATCTCAACGTAAGGGCGAGCGTACTCATTGTTCGGTTTCGCCCCGCTCGCACCATCCCGTAAATGCCGAGGATGAACTACAAAGCGTAAACGGTAGATTACGAACCAGTGATAGGCGAGGTTGAGATCCGGATCCTCACCCTTGACGGAGTTTTTGATCAGGATCGAAAAAAATCGAGGAAGGTATAAATGGTCGGTATTTGTGAGTTGGGTATTACTCGGATCGTAACCAATGCGGTCAAGAACTTGGGAAATGCTCTTTCTTCCCCGAGCAGAGGACAAAGTCTGTTTAAGACGTAAAGGAAAGCTGAGCCCTCTGGTACTCCCCCAATCTCTGAACAGCTTTTCAGCTACCTCCTCCTTCCCCGCCGATGACAGGCTAGTCATGAGAACGTAGAGAATGGCCGCGTTGTATCTGTCCGCCGCGATAGCATTGAGCGAGTTGGCAACAAACTTATTGAGGTTATCTTCACTTCGTGACACCTCGGATTGAGACTGAAGCACGATTCGATCTGACAGCCGTACTGAAACACCGATACCCTGATTGGATAAAGCGACTACGGCCTTGAATGCTTCGTTGCGATGGCGATCGTCTGGTGCAACAAGAAACTTCCAAATCAGTCGCTCGTAAAGCGTATGGCTAAGCATCTTAGGGCGCGGGATCCAGAACGTAGGGAATCGAACAAGGGAGCGGAAGATCTTGATCGTCAGGCTCTCTTCGCCTTGGAGCGGTTCGCGAAGGACATTATTGAAAAAGGCATGGATGTATTGGGTGGGTATGGAGAGCTTCACTGACGTTTTCGCGTGGGGAATAAGGTATGGATTCCCATGGTCGAGCGCATGCAGAAAGGGGGACGAGATGGTTTTGACAGGCTGAAAACCGAGCTGGACTCGAGGTGAAACACAGAGAGGCGTGCGGCGGGAGATAGGCGTGATGGGAGGGGCTCCCCGAAGGAGACGATGTCGAGGCATACATGAGTGGATGCGCCTTTATACAATGCTAAAGACGATGTGTAGACAGCGAAGGGAACATAGCCTGCCAAAATAGTGAGCACAGGGTACATTCAGTACATCAAGTCAGCATGGGAGAACCAATACGTGTCATAGATGGGAAGTTTTCAGCTCATCCATCAACAAAGAGAGTCTGCTAAGCAGAGCTGAATCCAAACATATGTATGGAGGAAGACTCTGAACGAAATGAAACAGCAAGTAGGCGTGGAAAGAGAAACATCTTTGTAAATTGCAGAAAGCAGCGCCAGCCTGCAAAGGTAGAATCGATGAAGGATGAAAGACAACCTAGACCGGAAGCTAAAACAGAGGGAGAGCTCTCAAAGAATATTGACTTTCTGAAGCAGAAACCACCTCGACCTTGATGAAGCAGAGTGCGCACCTTGACGAAAATTGATTTATTCTTCCTCTCACACCTCCAAAGACAACCTAATATCTCGTCTTAAAGCTCCTTCTGTTGGTTTTTCTCCTTCTATCCCTCTTTATGGCCAATCTGGCCGTCCTCACAAAATTTTGGCACTTTTCGAGGGGCTTCGACTGGATACCTTTGGGGCCTGCACAGGTTTGAGTCATTTCTTCCAACTCAACTTCTACGCGACAAAGGCGTTGAGCATTAGCGGTTCCATTTCTTGCCTCTTCCTAGACAACATACTTGCATATTCGTCCTCCTGATGCCACCATGTCCACTATGAGGGCAGATTACAGAAATCCTGTTACGCCGACTCGAAAGCGCAAAGCGGCTGAAGCATTCAATCCCTCGACTTCGTCAGACGCGGACGAGTATACCTCCCTTCCGCAATATGGAGCGATCAAGTTTGGGGAGTTTGGAAAGTACATGGATAACAAGAAAGCGAAGCTACGCGTGCAGCTTTCAGATCTGCAAGCAGAGGTGGATCAAGGGCTGGAAGGTGAGGTCGAAGATGAGTTTCTGGAGTTGTTGAAGGGAACGAGTCAGAGTGAGATTCTGCGAGGGTGCAAGATCTGGATTGATGGAGCTGTATTTTCTCCTCCCCAGATTGTCTTGAGGAAGATAATCGCGCTCCACGGAGGCGAATACGTCGCATATCTCGATGCAAAAAGGAGTGTTACGCATATCATCGCTACGACTCTCACTCCAAGTAAAGTCAAGGAATATGCAACCTTCAAGGTGGTGACCAGTGATTGGATTATTGACTCCGTCAGGGAAGGGAAGAGATTGGACTGAAGGAATTTCAGGCTGAAGAATGGAGGGAGAGGAGTGGACAGGGTATTGGGGTCTGCTATCGGACTGGATACAGAAGGTTGGGGACGAGAAACGAGTCAACAAACGCTTTCATTCGCTTCAACTTCCGCACCACCCAAAGGAATTCCACCTATGAGCAAGCTACGAATCCACCTTTCTCCCGATCCAGACTTCCCTGCTCCAAATTCCAGCTCTGACCATATCACCCCTATTCCTTTGCAAAAAGGAACGAATGATGAAGCAAGCACGAGCAACTCCTCACCCTCTGACCAGTTCCCACGCCAGTCCAAGCTCCCTCCGAATCGACCACCACCTCGCTTCGCACTCGATGTGGCAGGAGATAGTGATCCTGGTGTCAGTGCGAGAACACTCGGTGCCATCGAGGAGGAGACTGAAGAAGAAGCGTCGGATATCCCTCCGGCGGCACAGCCAGTTCGAGCTCTCCAAGAAATCGAGCAGTCCAGCGATACGTCCTTTGTTCTTCCGCCGCATGTCCTAGACCAGGTTCCTTTAACCTCTTCCCCACTGCCTTCTCCCCCCAAGCCTCCTCCTGCACCTCCTATCTCACCTATCAAATCCATTTCTCCTCGAAAGCGTGGACAAGTTGGACCTGAGGGGAATAACGACGGATGGGAGCCGCCGCAAAGAGTTGGGAAAGGGAGAGAAGGGGTATTGTTGGAGAGCGAAGAGTGGCGTAAAACTCACACGTCCGCCAACGCCGGTGGATATGTGGAGCAGTTCTTAAACCAAAGTAGACTCCACTTGATCAGCACTTTAAAACTGGAACTCCAAGATTATGTCGCAAAGAAGTTGAAGGAGAAAGAAAGGGACGGTGTGAAGACGAAAGAGAAGGAAAAGGAGAAGAAGAAGTGGAGGGGGACGGAAGGAGAGGGGAGATGGTTTGCCCATGTGGACTTGGATTGCTTCTTCGTCAGTGCTGTATGTCTCTCTTTCCTCTCTTGATCCACAATCCTTAAACTATGTATAGGGTTTAACTAAGCGTCCTGAATTGAAAGGAAAGCCCGTCGCAGTTTGTCATGTCAAGGGTCAAGGAAAAGGTGGGAAAGACGATCCGAGCACGAGTGAAATTGCAAGCTGTAGCTATGAAGCAAGAAAGTTCGGGGTGCGCAACGGGATGTTGTGCGTCATTCCCTAATTTCTGAGTCTCGATCTCCTAACCACAGTACTTGTAGCCTTGGTCGTGCGCGGGAGCTCTGTCCTGATATCCAAACAATCCCTTACGATTTCGAGTTGTACAAGCGAATTTCTTACACATTCTATGATCTCCTCCTTGAAAGGAGCGTACCGATCCAAGCTCAATCCCTCGATGAAGCATACATAGACATTTCTACACTTATCGACATGGATCCTCGTACACTCTCCCAAACTTCCGCCATCGAGGC
This sequence comes from Atractiella rhizophila, assembly GCA_021432655.1. NCBI lineage: Eukaryota > Fungi > Basidiomycota > Atractiellomycetes > Atractiellales > Hoehnelomycetaceae > Atractiella > Atractiella rhizophila. The sequence continues at coordinate 56,643 of MU271438.1, forward strand.
ACGTCTGCAGGACTTTGGCAACTCTCTACGCCAGAACATATTTGAGGCGACTGGGTGCACCGCTTCTCTTGGATTAGGAGAGAACATGCTCCTCAGTCGTCTAGCGACAAAGAAAGCAAAACCGGATGGAGTGTATTGGCTGCGCGTCGGTGCTGGAAGGGAGGTCTCAGCGTTGGGAGAGAAAGAAATTGAGGGAAAGGAGTGGCTGGATGGTCTGGACGTCAGAGACCTCCCTGGAGTTGGGCGGGAAAGTGAGAAGAAGTTGGAGGCCATCGGGGTGGAGAAAGTTCGCGATTTGAAGGCTGTGGACAGGCAGAAGCTGGTCGGAAACCTAGGTCAGGCTTTGGCCAGTAAACTGTTGGATTACGCGAAAGGAGTCGATAACAAGGAACTGGAAGATCCTGGGAAGATGAGAAAGAGCGTCAGCACCGAAATCAACTATGGTATTCGATTCAAGACGGAACAGGAAACAAAGGTGTGCTAATTCGCTCTCGTGCATTTCAAACTCCCTTAAATTAAGCTCGTAGACCTTTGTTGAGAATGTTGCTGCCGACACTGCAAAACGCCTTCAAGACGCGTCACTCAAAGGACGACATCTCACCATCAAAGTAATGGTGCGCGCCCCAGATGCTCCTATAGAGCCAACGAAGTTCATGGGACATGGTGTCTGCGATGCGTTCTCAAAGTCAATGCCCATATCGGATGGCAAAGGAGGGCCAACAGACGAAGCCACCGTCCTCGGAGAAGGTGCATGGAAGATGTTGAAGGCGTCGTCAGTACCATGGGAAGATCTCAGAGGTTTTAGCATCATGGTCACAAAATTGGAAGGCACAACTGAAGGAAATTCAAGTCAGAAAAAGCTAGATTTTGGCAGCATGGTCACCAAGCCCGGTGCAGAGAAGAAGGGAAAGGAGAAGGAGAAAGGATTGCGACGGGTTTCAGAGCTGATACCAGCGGACGAAGATTGGAGAAACCTAGACACTGCGGCATCATCATCAAAGGCGACCCTTGTTGGCCCACCACCTGGATGCCAACCCACTCAGCTTGATTTTCCGGATAGGGAGATGATTGAAGATGACGATTTTCTCGCCCTACCTTCGGAGTATCAGCGAGCCATAATGTCTAAAGGTGTCACACTTCCACGTTCCAAGAGTCCTTCTTTCATCGACCTACCTGGTTATGGAAAAATTGCTCAAGACGATTTTGATGCTTTGCCCAAGGACATCCAGAGGGAGTTGAAAAGAACCTACAGAGAGAGGACTCCTGCAGCTATTCCATCGAAACGAGGACGGTCCGCTACTAATTCGGATGCGGAAGATGATGGGAAAGTGGCCAAGAAGAAGCAGAAGGTCGTGAAGCTTGAGCCAGGTCAACTCAAGCTCATCGATCAGAGGGTGAAGAAAAACGACAAGCACAAGTATACAAAAGGGATTACGAGGGAAGTTGTCCTGGGAGGGACTACGTCAAAGGTCTCCCCTGCGCCGTCCCCCTCGGCCATTACCGACGAAGAGTTACGCGTGCTTGGTCTCGACGCAGATTACTTTCGATGCATACCGCGAGCCGACCAGATCGATACACTCCGCTATCAAAAAGCAAGTCTCAGACGGGAATGGAAGGTTTTCAAGGAACAGAAGGAGCAACGTAACAAGGCTGCGGCGAAGGAGAGACGCAAGTTTTTGGATTTTGAGAAACCTGACGGTCCGAAACTGCAAGGGAAGGAAACGATTGAAGAGCTTCGAGACTTGCTGGAGAGCTGGTTTGATAATGCTAGAGAGAAACCTGCTAGAGATGATGTCAGGGATGTGAGAGAGTTTCTTCTAGCATCCTTAAACCCACAGACAGGAAGAGGAAGAGATTGGGAGAAAGTCGCGCAAGTGTTGAAGTGGTGGAAGCTCCTTTTAGGCGATGCGAGCAAGGATGAAACAAATGAGGAAAATATCCGCGCTTGGGAGAAGGCGTATGATAGGACCAAGAGGCACGTTGAATTGGTTAGCAAGGAGGTGTTTGATTGTGTATTGAAGATTTGAGAATTGTCTGAGTCTTGAGCCTCCTTTTCTGCCTGAGTGTCGTGTTTGTTTTGTTGTTTACTTTTGATATCCATGTTCTTGTTCTTGTGCCTTTTACATGCATGTGCTCTTGCTCGCGCAGTCGTTAGGTGTGCAAACTGCTTAAATTATTATAGGACGGATAACATATACTTTTAAGTGGAGACAGGTTTCGGCTTTGGAAGCGCCATAATCTCTGGCGGCAGCCCCAATGCCTTATCCATCTGCAGGGTTCCAGCGGGAAAGGGAAGTGTTATGACTCCTTCAATAACCTCCTTCTCACCAGTGGCAGGGTTGACGTCTGTGCCCTCCTTAACTCGCTTCCGCGCAATCGATCTCGTCCGCTTCTTCGCGTCTGTCAGCCTCACATAGTTGTTTGGAGCGCCAGGCACGGATCCTTTGACGTAGATAATTTGTTTGGCGATGTCCAGTCGCACAACATAAAGATTTGACATCGTGGCGTTCTTGCCTCCCATTCGTCCAGGCATCTTCTTCCCTGGAAAGACGCGTCCGGGATCCTACACTCTCACACATTTAGGTGCAAATTGGATGACACGAGAAGAGGAGTCGCACCTGATGTTGTCCAGTTGCTCCTAAACTTCGATGCGCAAGAGAGGTACCATGTGATGCTGACTGTCCATGGAAGCCCCATCGTTTCATACCACCTTGAAAACCTTTGCCAATTCTTTTATTTGTGGTTAGCGCAACACTTGTCATAAATTTACAAAGGGAACGCACGTTATGGCTTGACAGTCAACGTACTGCCCTGGGACGAAATGTGAAGCTGAGAGTTCCGTGCCTATGCACATCATTCCGTCAATTGGACCACACCTGAGGCCTTTACAGCAAACGCACCAATCTCAAGGAGAGCGTCTTTGGTAACTTGAAACTGAGCGACCTTCATCCTAGGTTCTAAGCCCTCCTTATCATACTGTCCCCTCACTCCTGGCTTCACATTCTTTCGTTTGCGAATGGGTCCAGCAGCTATCTGTACAGCATGGTATTCTTTCCGCCGTGCGAGATGTGGTGACCGCCGCACGAGCGTGGCGGATGGAGAGGGACCAGATTTGGAGATGGTGGAGAGGACGACATTGGGTTCCACCTGGCACGCATAGAAATTTGTGAGCGCGATCCTTCAACCTGGTCAAGAGGGCCAGTAATTTCTCAATACTCAAACAAATCCCTGGCATAATAAATAGATACTGAGGTAATATTCAAACTGGCTTCCCTGTGACTTAGGAATTCAACATACAGATGCTACTATCCCGAAAGTGAATGGTAGGATACAAGAAAACGTAGAAAAACGTCCGAACAATCTCACCTCCCTCTCTGGCACCCAATAAGCTAAGAAAAACTCACATGCAACACCGTTACGGGTATCTTATTCCCAGCAGCATCCCAGACGGCGGTCATTCCCAACTTCTTTACCAAAAGTCCAGTCCGCTGAGAATTTGGGTTCCATCGAGCAAAATCAACCGCCTTTGGCGCCTCTGATGCTGCCGTAGCATAGGAACGAGCAAACCGGAGGAAATTAGAGAGGGGACGTGGCTTCAAGGCGTTCATGGTTTCTTTTTGTGGTTTCTCCTACACTCCGCTCGGATCTGTGGTCAACATGTTATGCTGCGCAACGGGACTAATTAGTCTCAATTCTTCTCTTGACACCCACATAATTCGCAGGGATTAACAGTTATCGCTTGATGCAGAGTTGCCATGCAGCTAGGAGACTTTTGCTTTTGGGGCAAAACCGTGCGTACCGATGGCCATTCCGAAACTCTGTAATCTTTCGATTAGCTCCTCATGATGCTTCCTCCCAACAGGAAGAGACCAAGAGTCTGTGTAATTTGTGTCGGTAATTATTACCGAGCCTCGTCTCAACTTCTGGGGGCGCCCTTTTTTTGGTGACTGCGATTTTTGATTTCACACTTTTGTTGTCAACCTCGCTCTTCGGATACTTTTCGTTACAGTTTCCCCACCGGCATTGTCAATGAAGAGCAGGAAGGACACAAGCGGGGGACTCATCAAGATTCATCTTAGAGATCCCGGTTCATCACGGCCGGTTATTCCAAAGTTATGCGCCGTCCCCCATTGCTTCACGTCTTTTCTTCGTCTTCAGTTTTTCTCATGCCTGGCTTTGAGCAATTAAGGGCTGACATTTTCATCCTCTGGCTACTTCCGCTTTGCCTGCTCTGCTTCAGTTGGAGCGGGAATTTACGCACATATGTATTCCGTTGTTTCGTTTGTGGCAAGGAGTTCCCTGCTCACGGGATTCCCGCGAACGCACAAGATAAGGGAAACGTTGCCTAATGTTTCACTCTTCCAGAGCTCACAGAACAATATCCGAGCCCTGCATGAGGTCCTCCACTTTGCAGGATTCTTTATTTCGGTGTTCAGGACATTCTTTGACAAGTTTAATGCCCTCAAATGAGACTCTGTACAATCGGGAACGCGGTTACTACCTCGCGACATCCTCGTGATGGCGGGAGTGTACTTCTCCAGCTTTCTGGACGCAAAGTTCGCTGAGATTTGCTGCCTTTCATCGGGAGCTCCACAGAGCAGAATTGCTCCAACAGTTTCCGGCTTTTCTGGCCATTTCTCCAAAGCCTGTCCACCTGTCATCCCACGAACCCTTTCATGCTCTTGCCACCAATTCACTCCACGGAAGAACTTGGCAGATCCTTCAAATTCGCCATCGATGACAGACAAGATTGAGAGCGTTGGCACTCATTCCGCAGCCTTCATTTTTGGCCATGCCTTGTGTTTGCGCAAATAAATGAATTTGAGAGCAAAGCCTTATTTCCGGGACGGCCATAACCAATTTTTCAAAGGCAACGCGTCGTCATAAAAGGACAGAGGGGAGCAAAGCGCGATTCGACTCACGCCTCACCTGCTCCGCCACAGCTTTATCTTTTCTCAATTCGCTTTATCGCAGTTGGAGAAGTTTGTAAAGCCACAGGACTGGTCGCTAAGATCGGCAGGAGTCGCGATTGGTCCCCTCGTGCACACGTGAGATCATCAACCTTGCACTTAACATCGAGGCTCAGCAAGGCGACGATTCCGAGCGACTTCATAAAGCAGGATCCGCGCTTCCGTCAGCTTGCCTCCAAATACCACGGAACACGACATTCAACTTTTGTTCCCTCTCCTCATTTTTCTTTCTTTCGCGCCCTTTGGTCGTTTCGCTTCGCAAGATGGCAGACATCGCGAACTTGGATCCTTCGACCCAACAGTACCTTCTCGACCTCTACAAGATACTGAAACCGGGTCAAAATCCTTTTGTCGTCACAGCTACCAGTAGGCACCTTCTTCTCATCAATAATTAGTCGCTCATGGTTACTTCCAGTTTTGAAAGCTGAGCTGAATCCTGAACTCCCAGAGAGTTTCGTTATTCAGTTGTACATTTTATCGGGTGGGTGTGATGATGATGAGGGATGGTGGGAACGAGGCTGATGGCACGAGTTCAGGGGTATTTGCCTTCGCTTTGTTGTGTGCGGTCATTACGATGATTTTACGATTTCGACGCGACGGTGCGTGTATTTCGTCTTGCCAAGTGTTCTCGAAGCCTCAATATTTCTGCAGCTTCAATGTCGCTCTTCCGACTTATTCCAACATCAAAAGGCAACTTTTGGTGTCCCCAAACATCGAACTCATTCTCCCTCTTAACTGGGTTCTTTCTCATAGGTACGTCGCGTTTTAGCTTTGGTCAGGGAAGTACTAATGTCTGTGCATAGTCGCCCAGGGGTACGTTAGATGGTCTTAGGGCCTCAGACCGATTTGCTCATGTTACTTCTAGGAACATTTGGGTCACAGTTAGGGTGAACCGGGATCATGCATCTCAAATCAACTTTGGTTTGTTGCATCATATTTTATACAGGCATGTAACTGATTGTTGGATGAAGTTCTTTGGAAGTCGATAGTCTGGATCCCACTATTCCTCACTCTGGTTCTCGAAACCTGGGGAACCCTCATAACGACACTAATGTCTTCTCGGAGGTATAAGCGAGATGGCAGTTCTTTCGTTCCACCAATCGCGCCAATCTACATCAATATCTTTTGGCTCTTTCCCACCTTCCTCTGGCCTGCATCGATAGTAACGGTCTTCGTTCTGGCAAATGAGAAGTTCAACACTGCCTTTCGACAATACGAAAACTTATTGAAGGTCCTCGCTGTCGCTGCTCCTAAGTATGACGGCAACCTGGCCAACGTTTCGCAGTTCGAAGATATCTTTCCTCTCATTGGCCCTTTCCTCCGAAATATCGAGGACTTCTTGAAACTATTTCGAATCGGGTATATTCTCTGGGCAGCTGCTGCGATATCGATGCTTATCGTACGTCTCCATCCTTCTTCCATAACCTCGCTCTGAGGCGAGATCTTAGATCTACCTTCCCATCGCGGTTCTTTACGTCCGGACGTTGAGAGCCCAAATTAAGATTCTCAAATCGAGAACAAAAGTGGGAAAATCGAGTTTCTTCAGCTATGGAGGTGCGACCCATGCTCTCGAGGCTTCGGCAGTTTTCTCAAAATGATTTGATAGATCCTCAAGCACTGAATGGGCCGGGGAAACCGAAATTGACGAAAGAAGATCAGCGACTCCACGACTCATTAACGACAGCTTACAACAACTTGATTGTCTCATGCATAGCCATCCTTCTGTGTTCGCTTTCATATGCAGGCATCGCTCGTGCGTCGAATTTTTGTGTCTGCGCCCGAATAAGAACTTACTGACAGTCGTGACCTTGACATAGTTTGGATTGCGGTAGACACGAGATCAGTCGTGCGAGACTCAATACCGCTGCAGATCGAACAACTCGGCTCGCTATACGTATATGGTGGTCTTGGGTTAGCAGCAAATGTGAGTCTTTACGAGATATACCTTTGCGAATCTGCTAAACTCACGGCTGTGTAGATTCTAACAATGATTCGGGCTTTCGACCAAACCACGAACCACAAGATCTCCTCTCGTTCCGGACCTTCAGCGGAGGAGGCAACACGTCCACGGTCTGGAACGGTGCACATGTCCGCTATCCATTCGCAGATCCATGATCATTATCCTACACGGTCGGATGCTCGTGCTGATTTCGACTACCCTGGTGGCGGCGTTTATATGCCAGGCCCCAGTGTTGTGCCTATCAAGACATCGGATGGGTGAGTTGGTTCATTCATGCACTTGAGGAATGGACTTTGACCTGTTTACAAGGCAAATGTGGGACGTCGTGGACTATTACAGCACCGAGGACGAGCTAAAGTCTGAGCGGTCGAATAGTTTGCGAACCAGCAACAAGCATCAGCATCATGATTATTATCAGTCAAATTAATGCAAGCCGATACCCGTCTCAAATTCACTCAGCGATGCGATGCGATTCTTGGGCCGATTCGGATATGTTAATACCCCTCCTCTGTGAACAGTTCAAGTTGCATGTTGTTGGAAGTAGATCCAAACTAAAACCAGGATCAGATAGGATGTATACCGGTCTCCTTCTCAGTCTCATTTCGTTTTTATTTCGGGAGTCACTCACATTGATCAGTTACTTTATTGTCGTTCTTTTCCACTGGCACTTTTGGCTTCGATTTCTTGGATCGATTGCGATTGTTTATCCGTTTCTATACCGTCTCATCGAGAATGGAATGCATAGATGTTACGCAACTGAGGAACACTATCTAGAATGGTCGTGCGGTGAGAAAAGGTAAGTACTCCCAGATTGCTTGATGTGTCACAGTGGCAGGAGATGAAATAGTGTTACAACACTGCACAACGGAAAATAATAACAAGATTTACAACCCTCAATCATCGCCTATATTATGCTTCTTTTTAAGAGCCTTTAAGTCCTCTTCCCGCTTCGCAAGCTCAGCAGCATTCGCCACTTTGAGCGCCTGTTTGGCAGGTTGGTGATAAAGCACTATCGACGGACCATCAATTAGCAAGCAATGCACTGTAAGGGAAGTACCACAGGTAACGCACCCACGAGATAGCGCTCTTGCAGATGGAAACCATTTAAGTGATCGAACGCGTTCTTTGCCTTCAGGTAGATAACATCAACACAGAACTCTCCCAACATGACCAGGAAGAAAGAGCGTACATCCATCACATCTTCGTAAACCACAAAAGCAGTGCCTCTCGTCTTCGCCTCGTTGCCCAACCGTATCTGCCTGATAGCTCCATACTTCCCAAAGAGGTCATACAAGTCCTAGCCCCAAAGTGAATTGGCGCGGCGCTCCTTTTCGACAGAGCAAACAAACCTCTCCACGGATCTTATAATTCAGGTTTTTGACGAATAATATGCGGTTTACATCCGGTGGAAGTTTCACCTGCTCTCAGTGTCAGTTGTGCGGTTGTGCGAAAAGGTGAAGGAACAGTGCGAACTTGAGGTTTTGCAGCCATCGCCATTTTGATATTATAGAAACTTAGCCGACTGGTAACGCTGGAGAAAAGATACAGAGATGAACTAAAAAGAAGAGCCTCTCCTTGGTTGGTGTTGTGCTCCGTTCAGCAGCTGGTGGCAAATAAGGTGCTCTTTTTTTGGCAAGAAGGTTGCTGCTCAAGTCGTAATCCCTAAATAATGGAATGGAGGCTTCCACATCGTATCTAATTCTTGGCCTGACCAACGTAGAAGGAAGTTACGTCTAAGCAGCAACTGTGTCAGGCATCACTAGTGCATCACTCATGATCCTCACAATTTTTAAGCTCCAACAAAGCCCGATAATGTTGCTCGGCTCAGTACACCAACACAGTATGTCTTAACGCCATAAGATTCAGAGAATAACAAGGAGCCAACTTGACTTCTACCTGAGTTATAAACATGCGGCCAACATTACATTAAGCTATAGCGACTTGGAAAGGAAACGACAGGAGATAATGTCGTCAAGGTGCATGTGAACTCTCGAGCTGAAGGCAGTAGTTATTTTGATGCGACGCTGGAGTTTACGCAGGATCGATTGAGTGGTGAGATGTTCTCCGTCGTTATCAGCCGAATATTTTGTGAGATGGCAATGAGGGTGAAAACAAACTCACAGTCTGCACGAGCAGACCTGATTGTATCGTTAAGCCTTGGACGACCCCTCTGAAATTTGTTGCATCGCCTCTTGTTGCATTCCTTCTTTCTTCCCATCAATCCAGTTCCTCATCCTCCTTCCATATTTCAATACAAGTACAACAAGGCCACATCCGATCCATCCCATTCCGGCAGACATTGCGTTCGCCGGACCTACGCCCACAGCTTTGACGAGAGGGAGAATAGCGGCGCTGGCCACCGCTGAGAAGAGGTATCGAATGCCGTTGTTCAGTGCTATGACCTCCGCACTATTTTGTTGGGAAACCTGTAAGAACCCATCTGTAAGAATGCCT
>MU271439.1:0-39360 GCA_021432655.1 Atractiella rhizophila
GCGATTTCTTGAGCGCGTTTTTCGATTTCTCAGGTCGTGCGCCAAAAAACGAGTTTTCCCAACTACATGGAGGGGCGAACGGACCCATGGAAACATGGTGATGGCCGCTCTGGCATGTAGGGCAAGTGCATGTGCTTCAGTAGGCTGGACTCATCTGTTGTCGCCGAAAGGGCTTTCGCAATGTCCTGTGGAAATCGAGGCAATACCAATCAGTGATTCCCAAAGCTTCACAGGCACAGATTGTCGGTGCATGCGTTATCAACAGTCCTTTCAGGCCAGCAGTTCAAGTCCTCCCTCTGACAGTGAATATGCGCCTTCTTCGTCATCAAGCTGAAATGACACGGCGGGACTTTACGATTGCCTCTAGCTTTGCTGAATAGTTGCTGTCAGTTGGGAATGGTGCAACCCACAACCGAGAAGACTGTGGCCATGGTCCATTAACCATGAAGGGTCAAACGATGTCCAACAATTCCGTGGACTGGAGGGTCATTTAAATGACATCTATCCTGGGCTCAGCACTATAACACAAGATGTGAACTCAGTTGAGCTCAGGCAATACTTTCAAGAGCGCATGGTCCTTACAACCAGAAATATTGATGTTGACCTGATAAATGATCAGCTTATTCAGGACTTTGTCTCCCAGCACGAGCGACCTTGCTATCCAAAGCAATACATGGGATGAGGACTGATGTACCCGCAAATGTTCCTGTGATGATTGTAACCTCAATAAGGCGAGAAAGCAGCTGGGTGACCATCAACTGTGTACTATTACAGAGCCCAGCCAAAGGAATGAGGTAGGGGCTCCAACTTTGAGATGAAGCCAATGAAGAGGAAGTCCCATCATGTTGAGAGTGTTAAGGTAGTCAACTGTAAATGCTTGTTGAACATTCTCACTGTTGTCCATCAATCGGTCGGCACTGAGATAGACTCTCCAATTCATTTCCTTTCACCTTATACCGATATCAATTCCCCATCAAGTTGGCCCCTCTGCCTCACCATCAACAAGTCACAGGGCAATCCGTGAAAACTGTTGGATTGTCTTTGGACACACCAGTTTTTACACATGGACAACCTTATGTAGGACTTTCTAGAGTTTCGAACACAAAGAATCTTCGAGCTTATTTACACCAAGTGTAAGGGATAGAGAATAAGAGGACAGAAAATATAGTGTACAGAGAAGTTTTGAATTTTCACAATTGGATGCATGTAGACCTATCATGAAATCATATAGATTCATACCAAAACCCATGTGCATCTGGTGAGCCAGAGGCTGGGGTCCAAGCGGTGAAGCCTCTGATGGGGGGTGTGCCAGAGGAATGAGGGCACTGACATGCTTGTCTCTTCTAATGACAGAAACAGGGAATTGACGATGCAGGAGAGACCTTTAACGGCAAGGCGGTCGTCTATCTTCAAGTCCAGAGACTTTCTTCGACCCTGAAGCAAGCCTAGCTGCCAACAAGCTCTTTGCCATTACTCAGCTTTTCAGCAAATGACGTAACCTCTTCGAAAGCGAGATCCTCTGCCAGTGGAGCGATGACTTCCACCTTGTGCCTCTTGATCAAGTCATGCACTTGATCGGGATCTTTCAAGCAGAATGCAACGAGAGAAGAAGGTTCGTTTGGATCCTTCACCGTTACCACTCCGACGCACTTATCCACCCAGTCCTTGAGCCAGAGGCAGATAAGGCTGTTCTTGAAGGTTATGCAGGTCAGAGTAACGAGATAGATCTTCTGGACTTAGTTTAGCCTCTCCGTTTGCTCACTTCTTCACTTTGCCTGGAGTTCTTGAGTGTAAGCAGTATTATACTTGCATAAACTAATCTACTTCATTTGTTCATTTACTATTCGCTAATTTGCATTTCCACACATTACATTAGATACAGTCTATCAGAGATTCGGCACCTTTTGGACAGGATTGCAAGCAGAGTCTCTCAGGACTTGCACTGGGCTCATGCTCAGCATCCTTCAAGCTCCTTCTTGTACCCAATAAGACTACACAAATAATTCTCTCCTTCCACTAATTAGGTCAATGGTTGTGGTGCTTCCAGGTGAGCAAGAAAGTATGTCTTTTGCCTTTAGCTTTGCAAGTGATCGAATGCGCCTGATTTGCAGGTCCCTGGCCCTCATCAAAAGCCCCCATAATGTTCAAAACAAATTGCTGTTCTCGAAAGCATGGGCGACACTGGCGTCTGCACTTTTTCGACAGCAACTACACTGACCACTCACTACTTGTCCTGCAAGTTTCCAGGGAGTCATTCCTTGTACACCAAGGAACTAGAGGTCTTCAATTAACGGAAAATCGTTTATGCTTAGCCTACCAATCCATCTTCCTCCACTACTTGTGCCATTTTTGCTTTGATTGTCTTCTCCGAATCTATGTGCACTGTGTTCTTTGTCTGTTCGTAGTACCCTATTATTTCGAGACCTCTTCCCCCATGCTTATCCAGAATCGCCCATCTTCTACAGGTCTGTTGGTGATGTCATCAGGCGAAAGATGAATTGGAAGAATCAGGACTGTAAGTGTTGGAGATGTGTAAAATGTTAGTAATACTTTGTTCATGAACGTTCTGGAACTTTCTATTTGCCACAAGCTCTCATGTATATAAACACCTGTTCTTGTGTTTCTGCTGCTCATGCATTTGCAAGAGCTCAGCCAAACGTAATACATTTGTTTGAGGTCAACAAAGCAGCAGAGAATAACAACAGTAAGAGCATAATCCCAGCTGTCAATCTATGTGCCTACTCGTATTCTACCTAAGTCTCTTTAATAACTAACATCTGATTGTCACATATAGACAGATACTCTATACATGCTGATTGACTTCGCACTCTTGAAATCATACTTCCTCCAAATACCGCCACAGAGGATCTTGAGGAAGAGGTTTATTTGTGTGTTGCCGATGAAAACCTACATCACAGCTGGTCAATACCTGTAGTGGTGGGAAAGAAAGTAGTAACAGTCACAATATCGCCATGTTTGAGTATTGTATGTATTCCTTTCCTGACTTTCTTCCCTCTTACATACGTTCCATTCGTCGACATATCCTTTAACCAAATGTCCTGGAGATTGAGACCTCTCCAAATCACACAATTCGAATTAGAAACAACTGTCGCATCTAAGTCAGTGTCCACCCCTCTCGATATAAACACCAAGCTACTCCTTAATGAAAGGGAAGTCAATCCTGAAGCCCAGAGGCTGTATCAATCAGCCATCAGCTCTCTAAGGTATGCTGTGATTGCTACACACCCCGACATCGCATCTGCAGTCCAAACCCTATCACAATTCTCCTCAAACCCAAACTCGACTCACTGGACAGCAGTCAAATACATTTTTCAGTACCTTAAGTCCACAAAGGACTATTCCACAAAGGACTATTCCCTTGTTACGGAGGAGACAGAGGCGGAATCAACAAAGCTGGAGTATTTACGGATGCAGATGGAAATTCAAGTCAAACGAATGGAAGGAAGGCTATCTCTGGATATGCTTCTTTACTTTCAGGAGATGCAATACCTGGTCTGCAAAGAAACAGACCATGATGTGACTTGGTACGTTGCCTGGTGTAGAGAGTTGTTTACAGTTTCTAAATGCAGCACTCTAACACAACTCCTTTATCTTTATCAAGATTTGATCACTCACTGTTGATAGTACCTTCAGCTCCTAGTCAGAATACGCCGATCCTGCTAGTCTAGGGTATGCACCGATCCCCTGCTGAAAATAATCTCATCTCCAACCCCTGCTCCTTGTTGATAGGGTCCAAAGTCTGTTGTTAGGTACGGGTGCGAGATAACGGTTTTCTCCCGGCTAGAGTGTTAGGCTCATAACCTGTTGAGACTAGGATTCTTCCTATCACACTGGGAAGCGTACATTGCAGAAGAAACTCACCTAGGATTCTTCCTATCACACTGGGAAGTGTGAAGGGAAAAATCCTTGTGAGGGGTATATGTGTATTTCACATTGTGGTAGGTTCATTCACACCACTTCAGTTAAGCACTGACGCTGCAATAGGTACTGACACAAATGCCAGGAAGCATGCTCGCCATTTGGCGAGAGATTAGCTGTCAACTTATATCCAGCTATGCACGGAACCATATCCGTGGACATTGTCTATGCAAAAGAGTTGCATACGAAATCAGCAGTAAGGCAATTGAAGTAGGCTGTCCGTTTTTTCTCCTACTGCGATATATCATCATGCACAGCAGGATGGGTGACGGTGATCTCATATGGGCGGCCACTATGTTCCAAGTCCCCCCATCTCATTCTTTGCACCCTGATCAGTAAGTACCTCTATCAATGCAACAGCCATTCCACCTTCTCTGCCAAGCTACAAACTCCACCATCAGTACCCTGTTACCTCACCATCCAGAAAGGCCTTCGCTACGACCAAGGCTGTCCTTTGACCACCTGTCATGTCGCCATACCGGGGCCCCCTCAAGACTGACGCAAACCAGGTAGCTAAACTTCAAGCAGGCCAAACTACTCGTGCACTGGTGGAGGCAGAGGATACCAAGCCAAAAAAAGGGGGAAAGGTTGGGGAAGCAGTTCGGAAAGTGAAGCAGAAGTGAGAACCCAGAAGTGGAAGCCACGCATGAAGATGAATGGTGTATCAACTCTTCTTGTTCCTTTGCCTGACATGTGGGTTCCAGAATGGTCGCCCCAATCACAAGAGTCTCTCAAGAACCTTTAAAGGCACCTGTGGCTTACTAACCTTCTCGAAAACCCCTTTGTTGCCTCCAAGAAGAATGTGTTTGTACCATCACCGCTTTCAAAGCTTTATGAGGAGAAGTGGCTGTTGATGAAGAGCAAATAGGTCATGTATGTCTTTGATTAGTTGTGCATGCTTCTTACAAGAAGTTACCAGTTAGTATCCTGGGTGAGCTCCTACAGAGGGCATTTTGCTCGTGTTGCTAAGAACAACACCTGTAATCTGTGGAAGATTCCTACTGGGTACAACAATGATGACTCAATTGATAAGGCAGAAGAGATGTACAGGCTCTTTGAGTGGTGGAGGTTACGGTTCCATTATGCCGATGCTGATCTGAAGAACAACCATAATGCTAGGCCAGATGAGGTTATGTCAGCTGTAAGCTTGGAGACATAGCATACTAACAAGATTCATATTGGGCAGCTCACCGAACCATTCCTTTCCCCTGCCTTCAGTACAATAGTTCAGAGAATGATCTTTGATTCTCCTGCATGGGTCTACACCGTTCGTGATTCCGTTGATTTTGATGAAAGCTACCTCCATCAACATTGGCTTTGGTTGGAACTGCAGTATGTTGTCCACGTATAACACTCTTGCATGATGCTGCTAACATCCATTTGGGGCAAGATCTGGCATGAGTTTAGCTGAGAGATGAAGTTCTACGACGTTTTAGGTGGCACAAGGAACGCGGACAAAGCAAAAAAAGCAGCGGCAAAGGTTCAGTTCACTCCTGAAACTTACAACAGAGTCTACGGCGCCTTTTTGCAGCAGACAAGCAGGCTATCAGACGATACTCGGAGCGCTGCGCTATAAACAGAGCAGCCTGTAAGTCTCTTTCAATGTCTACTGTGAGGCCGCTCAGACATGCTCAGGTGGACAAACTTCCTTAAGCCCTGTCATCTCCCTTGCAGGACCTTCTGTCACACCTGTCGACGTCGACGCGGCGGCAAAGGATGCTGACAACCTTGCAGGTTGCCTGGGCCTCTCGTCAGCATCTCGATCTCCACCTAGTTTCATTGATCCATCCCTACTGAATGAAACGATCACTCTTGATCATCCTGCGGCATTTTTTGGAGCTGATAAAGCAGAGGGAGCACAAGAACATGAAGGGGACTCGGATATGCTCGACTATGGGACCGTGGGAACTGGACAATCATGGCCAAAGGATGTATTTGCCGCCGATCGCATGCAAGGGATGGAGATTGACGAAGCGGAGCAACAGCACGATGATGGGTGGGGATTTTGATGAATTTCAAGACTGAGCTACGGAGGAATATTGGCTGGTTGAGGTAACCCTTAGATTACAGCTTTACTTTAATAATCATGGATTTCACAATGTACAACAAGAGAAGAGAACCACTACAAGGACAGACAGTGATACAAAGGAGTCGATAGCGCGTAGCTCATAGCGCTATAGCGATATAGCGACATGGTGCGCCTAGCTGATAGGGCAATAGCAGTGCTCCTATCGTGCTACCATAGAGCCCAGGTGAGAAAAACCCTATGAGCTATCCTAGGACATATAGGCTCATAGCCACCGCTCAGAAACTGCTGAGCCGTCCCCGCTTCTTGATGCGACCATGTCTCCCGCCAATCTCAACCTTCGACCAGCCCCCGCTTTCCTGAGGAGGAGGAGAAACGCGATTGTGGACGTGTTGGAAGGAAATAGTATCTTTGTAGCTTGGCGGAAAGCAGCGGGTTTGGAAGAGAGGAGGAGGATGCTTAAACTGAGAAGGATAAGAAATATGCGGGAGTTGAGGACCAAGGGTTGCGTTGGTGAAGTGGTGAAGAAGGTTGGATTTGCTGAATGAGTATATTAAAGGGAAGAAAGATGGGAAATTGTTGTAGTCGAATCGGCCGGTCTGCCTGGCCAAGGGATGCTGATGCCCTTCGCGTCACAGATATCGTTACTCCGCCACAATCTGTGTATACCGCCAACCCCACCCGGATCCCATTCCACATCATGACTTCTCCATCTACAAACACGCTTGATCACATTTCTATGCTGTTCTCATCCTATTTGTGCAGACCAATCTTTCCTGTTCTGTAGTTACAAACCTGCCTCATCTGAAAAAGTCAATTTGTGCACGCTTCGTTATTCATATTATCTAGAAGTAGCGATGGAAGGGTTAGGGTTATCAAATGAAATTACTGCTGCTTTTACCTTACATAGAAATATATGATATAAACACTATCAGCTCTTCTACTAACAGTACTTTAAGGTTCAACCCTGCTTGTGTTAGGAACAAGATCCTGGCTACATCCTTGCCTCCTCGCAGCCCAGGGTACAACCCTACCTCCACATCATGAAACTGTTGGCTATTAGTCAACCAGGATAGAACCTTGCCACAGATAAGAATAACAATCCAGTCAAAATGTCATGTAGGCATAAACACTAGTAGCCAGGCAATGTCCTCTAAGATGCTTCTCAAATCACTTATCCTTTGAAATCCTTGCTTCATTGGATTGCTCTGGTCCATATCTCCAAGTAAACAGAGTACATTTAAAGTTGTAAAATTAATTTATAAAGGTTGAGATATGTTATGCCTATATGTTGTTAACTCTAAGTGCAATTTTGGCGATACTGGGCAGGTCGATAGGTTATCAACAACATTTGAGGAGGGGTCTAAGAGCAAAAGTTTCATGAAAACTGAGCCATTTCGATAGGTTATCGACAGCAGGTGAAGAGGGGTCTGAGGAGTTCAATTTCACTCAAAACGTCCCCAGTCATTCAAGCCAAACTTGAAATAGTTGTCAACTATTCTATCCAGAGCTGCTGATTGAACTATAAAAACTGATGTGATTAATCCCTCTCCATCAGCTGACCTCATTAAGACAATCTATGAACACTGGATAGAGTGTAAGTGTGGCCAGAAAGCAACATGTATTTAAAGACCTTATGGGTACATATTTTGGTTTACCTTGGCCCTCTATCCTGACAAACAATCAGGTCTTTCATTAGGCCTCGATGCAACCCTCAAGGTCGCTAAGAAGACAAGGGTTTACACTACTGTAAAGGAGGCTGGTGGTGGTCAAAAGTACAAGTTACAAATAGTTTTGGTGGAGAATTGTTGACAGTGGTAAATGAGGACTGGGAACGTGTGGGATACGCAAGTTATAAGGTTGTTTTCATCTGTAAATTCAAAGTCTAATAATAACAATCCAGGAATTTCTTGTTGGAAACACACTGCTTGAGATGTTAATGCCACTTCAAGATTTCGCTCAACGTGCATGGCTACTTGGAGTCGATTTCGAAGGTAGCAGGCAGGCATGTGCATTCTATTTTTTTGAAGGGTTAAAACAAAACAGGCGGTGCCTTGAGGTATTTTCTGGCGGTTGCTTATGCTTTTTTCTACAAAAAATAAACCATACTCACCTTGTGGACAGTTATGTTAGTTATGTTCAGAAAGACATGTCCTTTTACAAACTAGGCTGGCACGTCTGTTTTCCAAGAAAGCACTTCCTGTCTATGTAACAAACTCGTATTCACCGAAAGGTTATCAACATGGGTGTAAAGGCAGTGCGGAAAGTGTAATTTAGCTCCAAACTTCCGAATCTATAGCTTATCACTAAAGGTAGCTAATGAGGATGTGGAGACAATGTTCATATATACATGCAATATCGGTATGAATGATGATATATCACCCCCACAGTGATGCTCTAGCTCCATATGCTTGACATGATAAAATGTTCCTGCAAACCACCCTCATCATTGCATGTTTTACATTCTTGCTCTCACTCATTTTACATTTACCAGTAGATGTAAAAATAATAAAGGGTCTAGAATAGCGTAATATGCACGTGTCTTCATGTAAACTCTTTCAGCAATGATCTTATTTATTGGCACTAAAAAATCTTTGACCATAATGATTCAAAACAAGCTCTTTTGTTAAATCATTCTTAACACGTTTTCATTTTAATTGTACTACTATTTTAAACGGCTCCATCATCTTGATCATTGGTCATACATTCAAGTTTGTGTATATACCAAATTGATTCTACATGATTCAGCCCCTTGCATGCTCAAGGATACATTCAATGCATGCACTACTTCCAGCGTGTTATCAATCTATCCATTCACGTAGCCCCTCGTAAGCAGCTGCCTGGCTCAGTTTCAAATTTTGGTTCTCAGTCCCATCTTCACCTGTTGTTGATAACCTATCGACATCCGGCCAGTTTCAACTATATTGCACTCCTCAGACCCCTCTCCACCTAGTGTCGATAACCTATCAGTTTCAACAAATTGCACTCCTGAGACCCCTCTCTTCCTGGTGTCGATAACCTTTGACACGGCTCAGTTTCCACAAAAGTTTCGTTCTCAGACCGTCTCCACCTGGTGTCGATAACCTTGGGTGTGTTGGAAGGACGTTTATAGGAGAATGAAGAGGGATTAAAGGCAATCAGGAGGCACTGGAAGGGAGGGTAGAGGATCTTGGGGGAAGATTACAAGAGAGTAGAAACATAGAGAGAGGTAGTGAGAGCCAGTGAGCCAATTTCTGAATTTTGTCGCTGTTCGTTTGCCAGCATGAGGACAGTGAGAATACGCTCAAATACAAGTGTGAATAAGACATGCTGGCTAAGCGGTACTTGTCAAACGCGTAGCTACAGCGAGTCGGAAAGTGATTTGAGGCGGTTCATAAAAGGAAAAAAACTGCGTAATGCCAAATAGGAACAACACATTCTACTTTCCAAACTGCCATGCTTCCGTCAAAACCACTTAAATCCCAACCAAAAGGCTATGCAAATTGTGAGGCCTGTATTGGAGTCATTGGAAAAGTCGTAATCCCACCTTTCACTCCCCCACTTTTTTCCTTCCTTTTTTTTTCTTGCTGCCCTTGCTCATTTCAGACCCAACATGCTCTGGTCGTTCCACAATATCTGCCGTGCTTTGTGGCTCTATGGGGGTTACCGGACAAGTAGGTTCGAACCTGAAGAGAGATTCCATCTTTGGAGGAGTTCCTGCCATGGGATACAACTAAGGCGAGAGAGATCCATTTTTTTTTTGGCGGGAGCCGGACAGATGTGTCGGGGTGGTTCTGAACTGAGAGAGGTTCATTTACATCTGCGAGTGAGGATGGCATCATATTCATCGCAGGGCTGTCTCCTCCTGTAATCAGAGAGGGATCTCCCGCCCAGTTAGCGAACAGGTTATGCGCCAGGAAAGTATTTACTCAATAACTGCTGCGACTTGTTGCGTAGGAGAAACGGAGTAGTGGTTCGGAATCACTAAATGATGCCTGCTGAAAGAAGGAAGGACGTTGAGTTCCTTGTACAGGTACGCTGGGCTTTTCACGACCTCTCGCTGTGCCATGTGGTTAGAACACCTGGACAATGAACAGACACACTTACCCAGTTTGTGGCGATAAATCTTACGATCTCTGACCTTAAGGCCTTGTGCACGATAGAAGGTGGGCTGAACAGCACATTGAAGGCGGCTTCTGGACGTAGACAATGTGGAATAGCTGCCAATGCTATTTCCTCCAACGCTACCAGGCCAAGTTCTATGTCATGATCGGTTGGAAGTGGGGGAAGCTGGTGCGTCAACACAAACGCGCAAACTTTGAAGTGCACACACGACCCACGCGCCGGGAAAGGACAAGCTGGTCGCCCTGAGGGGCTTTGCTAAGGCGCTTTGATAGCAGACCCGTCGCCAGGGGGGTCAGAGTTGGTCGGCGATAAAAATGGTCTACCAGTTTTGACCTGCTTTTTGGCTGCAAATTTTCTCAAAATTGAAGCGCAAAACCATTTTTCGCTGGCGGCCTCGGCCGCTTTCGCAAACCCCTGGGGGGCGACCAGTTTGCCCACGTCTGGCTTGAACTAGACGGCAGCCGAAACGGCAGGAAACAAGTTCTAATTCGTTGCCAGCTGCTCTAACAAAGATGTTGTCAGCCTAGTTTGGTAACTTCGTGGACGTTCCGTGTTTTCTTACCATTGCGGATGGTTTTTAAGCTAAACTGAAATGGTGGATGCTAAGTGTATTGTGTATTGCACGAGGAACGAAAATTTATGATAAACGTCAATGTAATTGCTCCGCAAGGAAGGCACCACATCGAAGTGAGCTGGATTGAGCAGGTAAAGCATGCATCGCTTCAAAAGAAAGTGCTTCAGGTTTGCCCATCGCAGGGCTTGAGGCAGTCTGCACAAACGTGAAAATGGTGGCTACCAACAGAAGACAGGTTGTTGCTGCTTAAGGCCTTTGAAGATCGTCTTCAGCCTGATGTTTTCAGTCTGAAGCTCATCTACCTCTGCACAAATCCAAGTAAGATAGGACCAGAAGTTTGCGATTATATTGTCATGAATTGTTAATCATTACTGAATTTTTGCATTCAACAATATTCGAGGTCGACCACTTTTGTGTTTGCGGCCGGATGCTGCACAAATCCCCCCGAGTTGAGCGCAAGAGCGCAAACCTCTTGAGGCGACCAGTTTGCCCCCATTCTTACTACCTCGCACTCATCACCGCGCCTTTGTCTTTGCAAGGTGTATCATCACGTATATCCAGCACCGCTTTCTTCAAACAATAGGACCCGTATGCTGCTCCGACTGGAGAATTCAGCCGTCGATGGATGTGACACACTAGTGAGTAAGTGGAAATGTAAGTGTCAATCGATTCGTGGTTGCCGGCGCGAAGGCGTGAAAGAGTGTAGGGAGCCATGTGCAAGGAGGTTTGTGTGCTCTGTGCAATGTAAACTGCATCTTTTCTTTTATATAAGAGGGTTTGAGGAGACTGGTGTTCATACATGTTATTTGTCCGGACTACCACTTCTTGCGCTATGCTACCACCCAACTTGCAAATGACCAATTTAACAACGAATGAGATGCCAGCGTTTAGCACTTTCACTTTCATCTACTTCACTTTGCATACCCAAATTGTTACGTCCAAGCTCGGCTGAGTCCAAAGCTCTTTTCCTTGATCCCCAATTAAATTTGTCCAGTCGCGGTCTTGATTGAGGGTCCGTTGACGTTAACCGAGCCGCAAGATTAAAAAGATAGTAACCCGGCACTTATTGCTTTTGTGCAGCAGGAGGATCCCCAAAAGCATTGGAGGACAAGGGACTCAAGAAAAAACTACAAACAAAAGGCCGACAAAGAAGGCTGGACTCTTCAAGAACAGATGCAAATGTTTCTCTATTAGGTGCGGGCTCAACTCACAAGATTGCAATCAACTGATTTGAGCTGTTCTTTATTGAAAGTTTGAAACACAGATACTGAAGAAAGAAACTTGGCACCACTGCTAATTTGTTGCAGAATGCATACCTATGGCTCTGTTGCGTGTCATCAAAATTCTTCGTGTAGTTCTTGATGAAAGTGAAAGCTAAATAGGGTGTGTGTCATGAAGCTGTAGCACTTGCGAACACATCTGTTCTAAAAACCGTATAAAATACGGTATAATACTGGTATTTTGGCGCAAGCTGTTTAAGCCCCTGGAGGGGCTGAACTATCGACAGTTTTTATACTACTGTATTTCCCAATCCACCGCAAGCCCTGGTCGTAGCCGCCGTAAGACCAATAACAGCGTATCCCACCGGTATAGCTCGTTTGCAGATTCGACCATCCCCGGAATCTGCCTCGGTAATTCACAACCATCCTGACCTCCTTCTCCTTTCACCGCCGTCAATTCACTTGTGCCTTTCGCCTTACAGTGTCGGCTCCCTAAATCCTTTCCACTGAAACCAGCAGCCGACCATCCACAAGCCGAAATCTGACATCACAATAATCCAAATTGAATCGCCATAACATTAGTAGGGATGGCTATGTTTTACACCGTCAGGACAGACGATGTATTTTTATCCTCATCCCGTCACGTCCTATCGTCCTCAGATGGTGAGGTTGGGCGGTTCAAGCGCAAGGACAATCTGTTGGACATGTGGGTTTGTACTTAGAGTCTTCTCCTTTCTCTCATGGGCAGCTTTATGTTGGTCTTTCATGGGTTTCCAATGCAAACAATTTACGAGTATTGGTCAAAACAAAGCAAGGAGAGGAAAACAAGCAAACAGATAATGTGGTTTACAAAGAAGTGTATGAGTACTCAATCGCTGATCATCTCTCAGCATGTTCCTAACAGTATAGTCAAAAGCTGAAGTGGTTCCTCAGCTTTCCATTGTTTTTGAAGACAGTAGAGTACATATGGTGAGTCTGTGGTCGCCGAAGGCAAGGCCCTATGCAGTGGTTGTCAAATCTTTGTCCCCTTGATGGAATGCGAAAGGTTTTGTGAATTTTATGTGCCTAAATCAATCGATTTACGTGATCAGTGATAGAAGTGCTGTCAATGCACCCAGTATATTGAAAGAATAGGAAGCAATAGAACATTCGATAATGACCGCCACCGATTTCAACTACTGTAGGCGAAGCAATGGTCCCTGCGCTTCCTTTGCTAAAGGTTTCTGTTTCAAACCCTACCGTCCCAGCTTCTAGAACAGAAATACCAAATTGATTCAATGAACAACACACTCAGTAAGCATGAACAGAGGATGCTCTTGATGGCATAGATTTTGCTTCCGCCTACCTCAAAAACGACATTTACAAGTGTGGAATTGTCAAAGGTTTCGTGGAGTTGGGCGGACAGCGCCAAAAGGAACGACCATTGTTTTCTGTGATTCCACTAATGAGCTGAAAATTCAGGTACAAAAATCAATGGACTTACACCAGAAACTGACCCAATCTTACTTGTCGTAGCTATCATGAGATTGGGTGTGGGTGGTTTTGGCCTCGGAGGGCTGTCCCAGTTGAGGGATCTAGCCTTGGGTGGCACTTCGTCTGCCTCAATTAGCGGGCCAGGCGTGGGAATTGTTTGATAGTCTCTGGACTTCCCTCCTTTTTTTCCCATCATTCCTTTTACGGCTGATCTAGCTATCTTACATGTTTCAAGAAACGTGTGTTACAGTTTATGGCAGTGCTTTTACATATGTATATATACATCGAGATGCAGTGGTGGTGACCTCAGAGTATTCTCTTAGGTTTACCTCCACTACAGGTTAGTCTCCTCATGCCATACTATTATTCCCTTAGGTTTACCTCCACTACAGACACATCGCCCATCGGCGACCGCACATAGTGTTTGCCCTAACACTAGTCCATATTGTTTGGATTCATATCTCACATGTGGTTCACTTTTCACCCCACAAGGTTTGGCAAACACCATTTTCGGCGCATGACACAAGAACCCCAAACGTGTTGAAGAAATTAATTGAAGATCTGATTTGAAGAATGCGAGAACATCCAGCATCTGTATTTGTATTTGTTGCTGCTGAATTGCCTTCAAAGTCCCTCGGCTGAAGACCACCAAAGTTTAGAAACAGCAAGATAACACCATGTCAAGATTGTTCAATCGCAATTCACTATCTTGCTCCATTCACCCCCCATCTTCTAACCCTAACCTACCCTCAACTCCATGACACAAAGTTTCCGAGTGTTCGTTCATCTCTGCCATAAAGGGAGATGCTTTCTTCACAGAGAAATTGAAGCCAATGGAGAGAAATAACGAGCAATATGATTATCCGGGACAAATACTTACTGCGGGTTCTTTGCCACTTCAAAGGTCTCATGAAATAAACATTGCTGAGGAAGGATTTGATCAGGGTTGGATACCACTCTTCCCATTCCACCATATGGGCAAAGATGCCTTGTGTTTATCCTTTGAATCAACAATTCACACCTCACACATCAGCATTCGACAGCATGTTCAATCTGGTGTCCAATCCTGCCCGAGGAGGACTCTTTGTTCCACCATAATCATACCTCCTTCACTGTCGGATTCTCCTCCGTCACCGCTACCACCAGCCCGTTCGATTTCTAGTTCAGCGAGATGTGTGGGCATGTTGGCGAGGATTCAGGTATATTGTAGGACTGGATCCGATCGTCCTTTCAAGTGTGAGGAGTGTGCTTAATCATTTTGTCGACACCACGACCTTAAGAGACCCAGAAGAATCCATTTGACTATCAAACCGTTCCCATCTGGATATTGTGTTCGTCCTCCCTCTTGATTGCTCCCAAAGATCAAAGATAAAGTGCTCCGATGCTAGCTGCTGTCCAGTCCATAGGATAAGAGATTCACAAGAAAGGATGTGTTGAAAGTCAGAAATTGTGTAATGAAGGACTATGCGAACGTAAACTTCTCCACCAACAACAAATTGTGCCTGAACCTTATGGCCCTTATGGAAGGCGCCAAGTATACTTCATTCATCCTTCGACTGGCCTAATTGTAAAAGTGTTAGTGTCGCTGCCTCGCATAAGTCCTCCTTCTCCATCCTGCTGACATCGAAGTTGAGAAACTGAAAGAGGTCTGGGACAAGCTCAAGGAGCTCTACCAGACTCAGGACCGACAAGCGTGCGTACTGCTCCTCCAGAAGCTTTATACGCTGCGTTATGTCGAAGGTGAATCCATGCAGGAGCACGTAGACCGAATCAGAACCATGGGACAGGAGTTGAAAGTGATGGGAGACAAGGACGATGATGATATCGCCATGCTCCTACTTATCTCACTCCCACGGTCCTGGATCGAGGTCGTCTCCTCCTTCCACACCATTGCGCACCTCCGACTTCACATCCTCATACCTCACCTCCCGTCTTCTGCTCAAAGCAGGAACCCTGACCAAAGACTACCTCAGAAGCATTAAAAACGAAGACAGGGTGAGGAGGAAAGTACTTCACCAAATTGAATGGTGGGAGTAGTGGAGGAAAACCGAAAAGTGAAAAGATGTATGGAAAATGCCATTATTGTGGCATTGACGGACATTGGGAACGGGACTGCCGCGAAAAGAAGAGAGAAGCAGGAGAGAAACCTGGAGAAGCTAGAATATCAGAAGCCTTCCGCACGGTTACGGTGGAAGGGACTCACCATGAGGGGATCTACGTCAATTCCGCTGCCATGGACCACATCGTGCCCTTTGCAAACTGGTCCCCCGCCCAAGCCCCACGCGCGTCGCATCCACTCGTCCCACGGCGTCACCACACAAGCAATTGGCATTGGCACTGTCAAAGTGTTAACAAAGGTCAAAGGAGTAGAAAGAGAAATTGAAATAACTGACACGCTCTATGACCCTGAAATCGACTGCGCCCTCCTCTCCACCAACAAGTTGAACACGCTGTGGCAGGCACAAACATGTACAATCAATAGAATGAAATACACACATCCACCATCTATCACTCACGTCCGATCCCCACCTTGAGAACCGCTACAGGTGGCTAGCCTGCATCTGAACCTGCCCACGCCCACGCTGGCACCCAGAAAATCCTACCATCAAGACCCCTCCTGTCTCGCCTCGCTGCTATCACATTCACCCACCTTGCACCTCATCAATAACGCCCCGCCGCTCCTGCCCATACCCCCCTCTCATCGCCTCTCTCCCATAGCCGAACAAAGAGCATCCCCTCCTCACACACAGATCTCACAAATCAGCTCACCATTCCCGGAACAATCCTCCGACAAGCTAACACCCCTACTGACAACTCGCACCTTAGACCTCACATTCAACAAGAGATGATCCATGGACCCGGAGCAAGGAGAAGGAAGATCAGGAATGAATGACAAGGGGGGAGAAGGGGGAGAGGGAATACAGATGATGCATTTAACGAAGTTGAGGGAATTAAGAAAGATAATAAGGAAGAGAGAAAGAGAGAGAAAACGGTTGAGAAGGGAGAGGGAGGTAAGTATTAAGAATGTCACGTCTTGGAGAGGGAAAAGGGAGGAATTGAGAAGTTTTCTGCTAACATCCTAGCCTACCATAAGGAGCAGAAGGGGAGCGAAGGGGGATATTCCGAAGTATGGTGGAAAGAGAGGATGAAGTCGGAGAGAACAGGGAGGTGGAACGGTATAGCCTGATGAAGGCTATGGAGTGACTGAGAGGTTGCTTCAGGCCGACGATCATGTTCTGTATGCGCTTCAACAACGAAGGAGGGACATGAGGGTTCACGGAACAAGTTGGCAGTCGCTGGAAGAAGCGTACAAATGGATAGAGGAGGCAGTTACACCGCCAAGAGTGTAGCAAGGTCTTACGCAGTATCAGGAATTGGAGGCACTGATAGACGAATATGGAAGCAAGGGACAGGAACTCGAAAAGAGGGTTCTGCTTGACCCATCAAACCCAGAATCCCAGCTGGTTCTACAACACATTTCATACACCCTCCAAGTCAAGTCGTGATGCATGGCTCCCAGACGATTACCAGAACGAACCTGTACTAGCTCAGAAACTCAAGGATTCCTTCCCTCAAACTGTCTGAACACACCTCATCGGCCTTACGACGGTTAGAGAAAGTAGTGGATACAGTTGCAAAGCTGTCGGAGGTAAGCCTGGGACCGGACCTTAGGGAAGCGAGAAAGGAAAAAGAGGAGAGATTGAAAGAGAAGGAGGATATGTTTGAGATGTAGAAAGGCAATAAGATGTCATTCAAACGTCAACGACGCAAAAACCCTTCCAGCAACCCTTTACGCAGAACTGACCGAACCCATCATTTCAACAACATCCTCTCGCAACACACCGAACAATCATTGAGCCACGACTATCCTCACCCCTAATCCCAACCAGGATTGAACACGGAGCGTGGAGAACATACCTTTCGAACAAGTGAGCAGCATACAGTGCTGCGTTCAAACGATTCGTAGACAGGGGCACAGCAGCATCTCCCTTAAACCCGTTTCCCCTCTCGCCGGGAACCCTTCCAGCCAACTCAAATGACTGCAACGTTTGCAGGATGGAATGGGGAGGTAGAAGCCACTGTTGCAACGTGCCACCCGTCCCCCAAATCGAAAAGCAATTTTGATGGAGCTGCAGGAACCGGAAGTTCTTCCTGTTCAAGATGGTGAGCGGAGGTCGGTGGAATGGGAAGGGACAAGGAGGCGGAGGATGAAGTGATTGAAAGATGAGAGTGCATGTTCATTGCGCAAGAACTGGAAAAGGATCTCAAAGTCGAAGACGATGAAGAAAGGTGAATACCTGCCTCCTGCAAACCAATGCAGTCCATTCATCATCCTATGTATCCAGTGCCTAAGGCAAGGATAGATAAGGTGGTAGGATGGTCAAACATTCTAGAAAAAAGGGAAACACCTGTTGTTCCTCCTATCGAGAATACAATCTCCTTGTTCATCAAAATAGACAGGTCGTTCAAAATAGACGGGTCGTTCCTGCACTGGCTGAAGAAGTTAGTAGAGAGTTTAGAGAGAAGAGGGATAGAAAAACTTCTAGTGTCGGTCCCCTCTAGCGGCGCAGGTCCCATCGACGTTTCGAATGGAATTTCGACGGGGAACAACTGGGGAGGATGGCGCAGGCTCTTGCCTAAGCCTTGCAAGAGCATGCCCTTCCAGGCCACCACTGGCTTGGGAGTAAGTGAATCACCAGTACCGTTGGAGAGGGCACTGATGAACACAACACACCATCTGTCACATCTGACGAATTGGATCGAGAGATATCAGCACCTTACATCCCATCCAAAACACAAACACCACCACCAAAGACAAAAACCAACTCCCCCATCAACAACAGTTGCAGCCAACAACGAAGCAACAAACAAATTACACTCAGCCACGGGCGAACCCAGCAGAGGCATAGCGATAAATTGTGCCAAAACGGCACCAGCCATGGCTACCCCTCAGGATGCATTAGCCGACTCGGAATCGAGTACTGGATCAAACGAAAGCCTACCGAGAATCAGAACAAGGGAGGCAGGATTCCGTCAGCTACCACTGCGCCACCCTCCCCATTGGCGGCGTCAAACCTAGCAGTGGACGAGGACGAAGGAATACCAGTCATAACCGAAGAACAGAGACGGTTGGCACAAGGCGGCTCAAGAGGCAACAATGGAAGAACAGTCAGAAGCGCTAAAAAGTGGACAAGAGGGAAGTTGTTTTGCATCACTATTGAAATTGGAACAGCTTGGACCGGGCCACTGGAAGGTTCACTTCAATCATAGACAAGGGGGGGACCAGAAATTTGATGAGCAAGGACTCTTATCTAAAGAACCAAAGAAACCTGCCCCCCTCCTTCTGTCAGACAGTTCGCTGATAATTGGGAATGGATCAGTAGCTTTACCAATCGGCAGAATAACGACTCAATCAGCAGTTATCAACGGTGCACAACTAGCCGAGACCCAGTTTGAGATCCTGGACACAGGGTGAACGTTTGATGTACTCCTCAGCAAGGGATGGAAAGAAGACTTGGAAGCGATTCGTTTCTACAAAAGGGACGTCATATGCTTCGCACCAACAGACAACAGCAAGACCTGGAAATGTTATAGGAACGAAACGATTGGATCAACTCAACCGCCTCGAAAGCTCCCATCAAACCCCTTTACATCATCAAATTACTCACTTCCGGAACCATATTCTACTTTGAAACCACCACCAACCATGACACCAATTTATCCTCACAATTCCAAATCATCAACAACTCTTGCGAAATAGATGAAGAAGTATTTGTGCTGGAGCAATACAAGAAAATCCTTGGTCCTCCCTCCCTGGCGCAGGTGCACATTGGGTCGGCGCTAGGGGAGGAAAGTAGCGATTTCGACTCAGCGCGTGCACAACTGGGGAGAGTAGAGGTTAGCCCAGCCGTCAAGAAAACCAACTCCATTTCCACCCCTGGTGGAAAGTGTGAGCAGCCGTTCCCACAACCCGACACCAGAGACTAATGCCCTAACATTCCCCCTCAGCATGCAGACCTTTCAAAATGCTTTTGCCGACCCCTCTAGGCTTACAAATACTGAGTTCTTCATCGGAATGATATCAGAAAACGAAATCCCTGAAGAAGTTGTAATAGCTATGGAAAGACGACCCATGAGATGGTGAGCGAAGAAGAAGATGAGAGACAGGCACCAGGAAAATGCTGTGTGAACGGAACTGGATGGGAGACGATGGAGCAGAGATGGGTAGATGGGAAAGATTGAAGGATCATTTTGTGGTCAGAGATAGAAAGGAAGCCTCGAACCCAACCGAAGAGCAGAGACAACAAGTCACGAAAGTCCTCAGGGATTATGTCGATGTATTCGCTACTTTAATATGCGACATGTCTCGAACTGACATCATCCAGCACTCAATAAAGCTCAATCCAAACTCGCCTCCAACACACTCATCTTTCCAACAAACCCTCACTCCTCCACAGCGAATTTATGGACAACAAAATTGATGCCATGCTACATGACGACGTCATTGTCCAGCTTCCAACGGCCGAACACCAACCTCCTCACATTGCACATCTCAAAATCGTTCCCAAACCAAATGACAACGAGAAACCCTTCGACATATCCATCGACTCTCTTCGATTAAAGGTCTCTCAGGCACTAGCTCTGCTAGAAGGAGAGCAGACAGCTGAACCATCAGAGAAGACAGACGATCCGGAGAGGCATGAACTCCCATCGGGACCAAAGGCAAAATGGAGCATGGAAATAGCATTTCTGGGACTCAAGGCGGCGGTAGAATCATCTCCATTTCTTGCAGCAGGGCTCAATCAAACAGCAGCAGAAATGGCAGGAAACAAGTTGTATTCCTGTGTGGACATGTGTAGAGTTTCTATGCTGTCTTCATGCGAGAAGGGGACATTGAAAAGACAGCTTCTGTGCTCCTGGAAGAGGATTGTTCGCTTTCAAACTAATGGCATTAGGGCTCACTGGATCCCCTGGTACATACTCGGAAATGATGGATCGCGCGTTTGGAGATCTATGCCAAAAACACAGGGGGCGGCTAGGTTGGTGGGTGGACGACATCTATGGACCCGACAAATCTTGCCAAGTTTCACGTCAACACAATGGTTCCACTTGTGCTTGAGAAGTACGTGACGCAAACTATTTGAAGAGGGATACCGAAAGGATCGAAGAATTATCTTGAGCTGGAGCTATTTCTGCCAATTGGATTCAAACCAGGACCAAAGGGAATATTACTGAGGACCGCAAGGAGATGGTTGAGGAAAGAGGGTTTCCGATGGACCAATTATAAGAAGGGGCTCTACTTTGAGTAAGTAGTTTGCATTGTAACCAACTAAGATGACATTTTGTAGTGGACATGATAGACCGGATGTTATCTGGTATCAGCAGGAGGTCTTCATCCCTGAGCTTGAAAGTTACATGCTACAATTATGCCAGCATGAAGTTGTTGATGTGATGCATGAGCTTGTCAAGGATCTCCTCCAGGTACCTGTTGAGTTGTCCTTGTCTCTCATGACAAGTCCCCCACCTGCAAATGTACATGACGGCAAGCACTTTTCATGGGTGCTAGACAGACAATCCAATCTCTGAAAGAAGGGACTAGGTCGTGGTCTTCATCAATCTGACCTGATCTGCTCAACAAAGGATTGGCTAGAGGAAGCAGGCAAGTAATTGGAGTATGGGAAAAATCATGAAGGATACTGGAATGCTGAGAAGCTTGCTGAATAGGTGCGTCTTACTACCTTTAACTTCGGTAATTAACAGAGTGCTTGGAAGGTTGGACCAAGGTAATACCTGTTTTTGAACGGTTAAATCCAGGTGATCAGGCACTTGTGATGTTCGATAACTCAACTGGGCATGGAGCGCTTGCCAAGGATGCTCTCAATACAAAGCACATGAATGTTGGACCAGGTATGTGCTTTATTCTTCAGCATATATATACACCAATCTTTGAGCAGGAGGTACACAAGCCAAGTTGAGAGATGGCTGGTAGGTTGATGTGAAGGGGAGAAACATGCTCAGGGGATGGCTTATGCTGATGGAAAGACAAAGGGAATGAAGGCTGTTTTGCAGGAGAGGGGTCTGTAGCTCCTGGGACTGTGAGGAAAGTGCAAGCAAGTTGCAGATCATCATGATGGTCATAACTGCTGTGCTGGTAAGGCAGCTCAGTTTGTTATTGAATTTTGCTTACTTTCAGTCAGAGCGGTGGCTAGCGGCTCAGCCTGATTTTCAGGAACAGAAGCCGCTGATGCAAGAGATCTTGGAGCGGAAGGGACACAAGGCCATTTTCTTACCGAAGCTCCACTGTGAACTGAACTTCATTGAGTTCTTCTGGGGACCTATGAAACGATATATTAGGGGTAAGATGTTTGCTCCTTGTCTTGAGGCTCCTGTCTGATACAATGAAGCAGAAAATTGTGATTATACTTTTGAGGGATTGAAGAAAACAGAGGGACTCCGCTCAGTGCCGCTCTCAACTATCCGTAAATTTGAACACCGGACTCACCGTTGGATTCAAGCTTACAAGGATGGAAAAAGTGCTGTCGATGCTGAGTATCAAGTAAGGCAATACTCCTCATATTGTAGGGTTCCGGAGGTACAAGCATCATATGAAGATTTTGAAATGTTGAATAGTAACAAACTATTGCTCAATAATTTAGTTACAGATACTAATCTATTTCTGTCTTATAAACCTCTCTCCTTGTATATCACAAATATATAACACCTCGAACCAAGCTCAAACAAAGACAAAAAATTTCGAAAAAAAATTGGAATAAAAATTTAATTCATCAACCCTCATCAATGAGTCATGGTGTGACACAATGGCGGTGACTAGGCGACCTGCACCATAGAAGGCAGTCCATATCGGTCATTCTTGGATCTTTCGTCATTCTCAAACCTTTGTAAAACTTGACAGCCAGCGTTTTGCCACCAAACCAGGCCCAGAAGACAGATATAAAACCACTCTACCCAAGGGTTTTGCTGACTTGTCAGGGTTCGCTTCTGGAATATGTGGCAAATGGTCTAGAAGGTTCTGTCAGGCATGCGGCAAATAGAGTTAACAGTGGAATATGCCGGCCGGTCCTTGTCTCCCACGGGGCTTCGCACGCTTTTTTGGATGAGGCTCCTCTCGTGCAGGATTCCTTGGTCGGAGAGGTGCGAGTCCCAGTGGAGGAGGATGTTGAAGAGCGACCTTCGGGACTGCTGCCCTTCGGCCAGGTATTCGGGTCGAGCCTCGCTGTAGGAGACCTGGGCGAGGGTGGGCACGGGGGGTTCCGTCCGTGCTTGCTGCTGGCTCGTTTCGGGCGGCTGGACGTGAGCGATGATCTTTTGGTTTCCTTTGGAGCCGAGGTGATGGTGGTAGACGAGTTGGACGTGGCAGCGGTGGGCGGACGTCGACCTCGGCTCGTCCACGTCTCGGTGGTGCGCCTGGCGGTGGTCTCGGACGGCGGAGTGGGAGAGGAAGAGTTGGAGGCAATCGCCGTGGTGGCAGTGGTAGCCGTGTTGGACGGGTAGCGACGGGAGCGGCTCGGGTGGTGCCGGTTGGAGGGTGCCTGGGTCACGGTCAGTGGACCCGAAGCGGAGGGTCTCTCGCCCCTACCTGTCAGATACCTCTCGGGGGGTTCGATGGGCTCCGGGAGACGGCGGATGGCTCGGGCGATGTGCTTCTTCGTGTGACCCGCCAGTTTGTGGCTTTTCTGGGTGAAGTGTTTCTCTTTCGCCTCGGGGTGGACGTAGACCTGGTGGTTGCGGCAGTAGAGGTAGCCCGGCGGGAGGACGAAAGCGCCCAGATCGCTCGGGGACAGTTCTGTGGTCTCGTGAGGGGGATGACCTGCTCTGGGATGCTTACTTACCTGAACTGCTGGAGGACATGTTCTGCTGAGAGCTGGAGGGGGATGATGCCTGAGTAGATGGTGGTTGATGGATTATTTCCCTGATTAGCTTCAGCGCATGGTCGGCTTTACATTTGGGCGCCGCATGCGCCGGTGCACCAGGATGTCCCCACAAAGCGGGGCTCCAAAAGGCTCTACTTTGATCCAAGGCCTTCATAGGTTCATGTTTTAGGGTAAGGTTCGCATCTGGGAGGCCAAAGTCACGCATGGGCCTCATGTTGGCCTCGCTGGGTTCAGGTATGTATTTGAGGTGTAGCCCCCTAAGGGGCCACGAAGCGCAGACCCGAAGTTGTCCTTATCAGCTCACACGAAGTGAAATTTTGGAGGGGTGGCGAACTTGACATGTTTTAGCTAGTTCCTGCACAAAAGTGATTATCTTGCGAAACAGGTGAATTTTGCACGTTGCAGACCCATAATAGCTACTTCGCGACCGGGGGTAGGTCACAGCCAGTAGCTGACCCGAAGTGGTTATAACCCACCTGGAGGCACTTCGCAGTTGTGGCCCATTGAAGATCCAAAATGTAAATTTCGTGGCTGCAGTTGAACTTCGCAGGTTGCGGCCTGTTGCTGATCTGAAATTGCTAATTCGCTACTGGAGGTGCACTTCGCAGGTTGCAGCCAGCGGGCCGCCCAAAGTGGCCATTTCGCGACTGTAGGGTTTACTGTCCCACGAGTGTGCTCTCTCGCGTTTGGAGTCTCGCGAGTTTGCAGTCTGGCGAGTTTGCATTCTTGCAAGCTCGCATTCTCGCTAGTTGGCCGTCTCGCGGGTTGGCCGTCTCGCGAGTTTGCTCTCTCGCGCGTTTGTTGTCCCGTGAGTTGCTCTCTCCCATATCTGCTCCCTCGCAACTACAGGGACACTTCGCACGTTGCAACCCATCGCTGAACCAAACTTGACCTTTCGCGACCGGAAGGCACTTCGCACGTTGCAGCCAGCCAGCGACCCGAAGTGCCAACTTCGCGACTGGTAGCGAACTGGGCCCCCTCGCTATGAACCTCGCATGTTTGAGCGGGTTCGCTTCGGGGCTGATCCCACCTCGCGAGACAATTTGGCCGTCGCGTCCGAGCTGATGGGACTCAACGGTGCGTTCCGTCCCGTCAGGTTAGTTCCGTCAGTGAGAGCCTCGCAACTGGGCTGACGGGACTCACCCTGGCCCTGACCCTAACTCTGTTCCCCAGCCAAATTTGACTGACGGAACAGTTCCGTCACGAAGGAATAGTAGTAGGGCCCACGTCGTGACTGGTAGCGAACTGGGTGCCCTCGCGATGAACCTCGCATGTTTGAGCGAGTTCGCGTCGGGGCTGATCCCCACCTCGCGAGACAATTTGGCCGTCGCGTCCGAGCTGACGGGACTCAACGGTGCGTTCCGTCCCGTCAGTTTAGTTTCGTCAGTCAGAGCCTCGCGACTGGGCTGACGGGACCCACCCTGGCCCTGACCCTAACTCTGTTCCCCAGCCAAATTTGACTGACGGAACAGTTCCGTCGCGAAGGAATAGTAGTAGGCTAGGACGTTAGCCAGGAAACTCCTCAATTCCTCCCTTTTCCCACTCCAAGCTGTAACGTTGTGAATGCTCACCTCCCTTTCTCTTCTCCGACGTTCCTCTCTCTCTCTCTCTTCCTTATTATCCTTTCGTAATTCCCTCAACTCCATTAAAAGCATCATCTGCATCCTGTCTCCTCCTTCTCCTCCCTCGTCCTCCACCCCTGATCTTCCTTCCCCTTGCTCCAGGTCCATCGGTAATCTCTTGTTGAATGCGAGGTCTACGGTTCGAGTTGTCAGTAGCGGTGTTAGTGTGTCAGAGGTATGTTCCAGTGATGGTGAGCTGATCAGTGAGATCTGTGTGTGAGGAGGTGGTGCTCTTCATTCGGCTATGGGAGAGAGGCGATGAGAGGGGGGTATGGGCGGGGCGTTGTTGATGAGGTCCGAGGTGGTGGGCGTGATCTGAGAGCAGCGAGGCGGAAAGGGTCATGATTGTAGGGGTTTTCTGGGTGTGGGCGGGTTCGGGTGCAGCCTAGCCACCTGTAGCAGTTCTCGATGTGGGGATGGGACGTGAGTGAAGATGGTGGATCAGTGTTAGTTTTCATTCTATGGATTGTACATGTTTGTGCCTGCCACAATGAAGGAGACGTGTGGGATTGCATGCATTTTCCACTTAGTATACAATTCAAAGTCAATATAAAGGACACTCCTTAGGGGATAGGAGAAGAGGGATACGACATATATTGCGACAGATACAGAGCCTTTAGTGATTTCCTATTTTGGAATTCGCCTTTCCGACCAAGATACTGCCAATTCAAGAATTCAGAGTTGTTTTGAGAATTGGCTGGGGCACGGTCTCAAAGGACGTGAATCTGATCTTCATTTCTCGGTCTCGTTGTCCTCTAGAACAGCTGACTGGGGTGGTGCTTCGCCCACTTTCACAGTGTAAACGGTGGATAATATAAGCCCAAGTCCGTACACCACAAATCCCACAATCATAACGGAAAAGTAACTCCAATTCCAATCGTGATCCTCTGGGCTGGGGTGAAGATTATACTTCCTCATATCGTCCGCTGCCTTACCAGCGAAACCGAATACAAAACATGTGATGATGAAATTTATCAAGGTGATAATGCGTGCTCGGCGCTTGATGTCTCTGACCCAGAGAAACAACAAGCATAGGCCGATATGAACGAATGAGATAATAACGTAGACCAACGGATTGTGCGTCAACTCCCAGTCGTAAGTTAAAGAGTTGTCGTGGACGGAGATGGCCGCAATCACCAGTCCTATGGCATTGACAAGTTTCTCGATTGCGTCCCCTAGGTTTTCGCTGTCAATGAAGGTGATGCAAACTGCTTGAGCGACGATGCACAGCAGAAGGGCGGCATTTTGCTGCGCTTGGGGCCATTTTTGCGAGGTGGACACAAGGGACGCGACGACGGAAAGGTAGGCGCACACTGCGCTGCTGCGAGTTTTGAACCTCGCCGGTTCTCTGTTGGCCGCTGCGATGACGATACATGCAAGGTACCATAGAGCGGCAAACCCCAGAGTCGCAAGCGATACCACCGCAGATCCAGGGTTATTGATC
Source organism: Atractiella rhizophila (assembly GCA_021432655.1). NCBI lineage: Eukaryota > Fungi > Basidiomycota > Atractiellomycetes > Atractiellales > Hoehnelomycetaceae > Atractiella > Atractiella rhizophila. The sequence goes on from MU271439.1 coordinate 26,296, forward strand.
TGGGTCCACTGAGCTTTGTCCATACTGATAACTAGATTGACGGTTAAGGTTAGTTGGAGTTAAATGGTTCGACGAGTCATTTGAACTTGTCGCACCTGATTTTAATACGGGTGCAGCGGGCGGGGTGCGGTGGGTCCAAATAAATGGAGTGATGGTTGTTGGAATTACGAACGCGATAAGATGAATCGAGTAAGGTGATGAGAACGGTTGTAGATTTCGATGTTACTCTAGCACCAGGGTGATTGAAAGTCAGGGAAGGAGATTGACAAGACCTTCATGCTGCACAGCAAAGTGGGTTGAAATATCTGCTCACCTTTTCCCAGCGCTAAGATGCAGACAGCTGGTTCGATAGATACAAGGAAGAGCAGGCAGTGCTGGAGGTATTGAGAAAGTATGCGCTAGGGTATCAAAGTCAGAGAAAGGGGGTAAATAGTTGAAAGCACTACTCAGGTGTGAAGACCGATTGCTCTGAAGCGGTGTGCGATCTTGCTCCACTAGACGTGAGGATTCGCATCCAGGTTTTATACTCTGCCCAAAGAATGGAAGGCAAGAACAGATGGGTTCACCGAGAGATGGAGAACTCACCCATTTAGAACTTCTCCAACCCTCTCGTCCCCATCGGAGGCTTTCGATCGCCATCCAGACGGTCGTCGTCGACTGTTGAAGATGTCCACTAGTATCGTTGTTCATTGACCTGGCCGTGTGACCATCATCTGTAGGTCCTACCGAGTCCTTCTATAGGTCAGTGGAAAAAGGAAAAATTAGACGTCGACGTGAAAGACAAAGCAGGCCAAAAATTTCGTCAACATTTATATATATATATTCGACGTTTGTATGTTCTTGCAATCCAACCCTCAAGTTCTAGATGTCTCTCAATTCCTTTGTCCGTACTTTCTGCAAATGCTTTAGACTCAGAAACGTCCAGATCCATCAAATACTGGGCTCGTGACAGTGTGAAAGTCGTAACAGTCGACCATTCCACTCTGATCAGAAGTCAGCCCAGTCTCAAAGCAGCACAGAGGAGACATTTGCCACCATGCCGTTATCTGAACTGGAAATCTATGAGAAGGCGATGTACGATACTCGCCATCATTTCCCCCTCTTTAATCCAATGTTTCCGCTGGATCCGTCTGGCTCGACGAGAAGGGTGCAACCTTTTGGCGAATGTGAGATTGGTGATTTCGGGTACTGCCGCGATGGTCAATTTGTCGTCTCACGAAACGTCCGCACTTTGTTGGGTGCTGGCGACCCACCATTACCTCACGGCATTGTGGACGCTGCTTGCAGTCCACTGAAGCCAATATATAAAGGCACAAGCTCATCTACAAATTTTGCGGTAAACGTCTCTGCACCAATGTGCGTTATTCCTCGGAAGCGTAATGAATTTCGGCGCTCAGTCGTAAATTAGTGTTGCCGCTCCCACTTTCGCAGCTCAAATTGCAAGTCACTCTTTAGAGTCGGCTTTCCTCGTCACGAAACAACGTGCGCCTCGGTTCCAAGTTGATCGGGTGGCGCTGGCAGAGAGCCACTTTAGGCGATATTACGAGCAAGTTTTGCAAGATGATTTAGATAACTGGTTCCGCCGCGCCAACGACAGAAATCTCTGTATGGTAGTCGGAGCTGTGAAAGCTTTTGATTGGCTTCATGCAACCTTTGCACAGAGTGGTCAATCCTTTCATCTCACGCTCGAATCACCACCGCTGGGATTCGACATAGGACGTGATTGCAGAAACAATTTAGGTGCCAGGCTGCATCATGGTCCACTTCTGCATAACCCACGTAATTCTCTCGCTTGTTCATACCTTGCTCCGCTGAAGCCATATTCAGGAAGGGGCATTCTTTCTACAGCAGCATACTCAATTGGAAATCAAACTCTGTCATCAGTCGAATCAAGATCAGGTGGCACAAGCGTCTGCCCTTGAAGGTTGAAGGTCGAGGTTCCAGCCCATCTTCCCCCATCACATCGTGAAGGTGAATCTGTTGACTCAATCGTATGCGATATTGCGGGCAGTGAGAAAGTTAATCACTTATCAACATGATGCATCATTGTTTCTAATTGACATTTTCCATCAAATTCCTGATCCCTTGGATGTTCTTCTCGATGCTATGTTGATGGTACCGTTGGTTTACATTCTGCTGTGCCTGTCGCTAACCTTTAATAGCTACGGCCAAAAAACACAATCGCCATTTCTTCCGATATTCACCTCTCTACCTTGTGCAGAACGGTAGATATCTTTTGTCCCTTTGAGGCACTCCGAAAGCTAAGAAACCGCATAGTCGCAGTGGCTGTTTGATCCCGAAGGATGGACTGTGTAGCAAGCCATCTACTTGTTGGAGGGTTGCCAGAACTGCATTAAGGGTTAGGAAGATGGTAACTATCTGCTCTCAGTCGTTCAGCTCTGACACCTAAGGAATAGTGGTAACACTCAGCTTCCCTGACGAATCGTACCTTCCCGAGTTCGCCCCAGCGCGTAAGGATGGGCTGTCTAAAGGCAGCGTCAGCCATGTGACTTCGTATAGAATAGAACTCCCAGCGTATTCTTCGACCGTGACGCTAACTTCCCAAGCGTCTCTGCAGCCTAGCCAGTTATTACAAATGTCACCCATGTCAGATTCTGCAAGTGCGGAGGACAGCTTGGATGGAAATGTTGATGTGAACCTGGATAACGATCTCCCATCGATACAACAAGCTGGAATGCATGTCGGCTTTGGGAATGAAGAGGGCTCCGAGGCCATTGCTTCATCTTCTACAGGGGTTCCGGCGGATTACGCCTTGGATGGAGACGTCAACTTGGATCACGATTTCCCATCAATGCATCAAGCTGGAACCGATTTCGACTTTAGAAACGAAGAGGACGATGCAGACACCTTGCGACTTCAAGTTCAAGCTTCCTCCCCTATCGTTTCTCCCACCTCCCCAACCCAACCGGGAGCGAGGAAACGCTCGATAAGTTCCCCCAACACATCGGCCATTTTCCGCGCCGCGCTTCCCCCACAATTTTACGGCCGCGAAGAAGAGATCAACAGCATCAGAGAAGCTGCCCTCGAGGGAAGTCCGGTAGCAATTCTTGGAGGAGCTGGAAACGGAAAATCCACAATCGCAAGAAGGCTCCTTCATGATCCTCAAATCCAAAGGGAATTCACAGACACTGAAAAGGACCGTCGGTTCTTCGTCAATTGCGATACCATCAAAAGTTTCCAAGGCCTCAGTGCGAAGCTATGCCAGGACATTTTCGAACTCCACTCTTCTAATGTATTAGAGCGAGACGCTGTAGCGCAAAATGCCTCCTCATTCTAGACCATTTTGAGACTTTAGCTAATGCGGACAAGGATAACCTTCAAGGCTTTCTTCGAACCATTCTGTCGCCCCCAACAGTCAGCTCCTTGGTGATCACTCAGCGAGGATATCAGCCACCAATCATAGACTACACTGACACTCAATTCACTTCCATTCGGATAGGAAGACTTATGACGAAACCTGCTGAAATGCTATTACTCCACAGCTCAACATTTCGCCAGATGGAATGCGACCCTTCCCTCGTAACAGAGGTCGTAAAACAATTGGAAGGGCATCCGCTTTCCATTCGTCTGTTCGCTCTTCGATTCAATCAAGCTTGTCAGTCTCTTCGAGCACTCCTTTCTGAATGGAAGAAAGTACGAACCCAGATTCTGAAACAAACGCAAAATGGCGATGTCACTCTCTGTACCTCCATCATAGTTTCTCTCCAATCCCCTTCTCTCAACGACCGTAGCCACCGTTGTCAATTTGCACTCGGACTGCTTTGTTTGGTTTCAGATGGTCTGTGTCAAGCACACCTTAATCAGCTTGTGAATGACGAAAAAGATGAGCTGGAAGTTCTAGACCGACTTTTGCAAGCAGGCTTAGTGGAAGAGTCGGTTGGGCTGAAAACCAGGCGACCCCGACTCCGTGTACTTGCTCCCATTCGAGATTTCATTATTTCTACATTAGAGACTAGTCACGGTCACGGTCACGGTCAAATCCGCAGATTGAAGAGTTTTATCAGGATGAGGTTCAAATTTCAGTCGTGGGACTTGGGAAATTTTCAGACATTCCCCGATCAACAGAAGTGTTCGACAAGTTACTCCGACATCAGATCGCTGCTGCTCATGAGATCATGAATCGTTCTGGCCAGACAATCCCTTTAGAGAATGCACGATCCATCATATTTGATGAATATGCCAATTTGACGGAGCTAACACGTCGAGCTTTCACTACTTTTCATGACTCCAGAAAAATAGACGGCCTGAAATTTATTTTGAAGGTTTCAATTTTTCTTGCGAACATTTATCCCTTATCCGAAGACTCTCTCCTTGCAGCAGTTGTGCAAGTCAGCAATTCAATCCAAAAATAACGATAATGTTTGATACCCCTGCGTTCTTTTGCAAGGGACCACACTAGGAGGTTAGCAGAAGCGACTCGACAGGTCATGCTCAACATCCTCAAGACCCTAGAGGAATCAGATGAACCACGCACTGAGGCCAGGTCCACGGTTGCGCTTGGAAAAGTCTACCTTCAACTAGGAATGCGAGGGAAGCTTTCAATGGCGCAAAAGTCATCTTCTCCAAACTGGGAGAAAGAAGCGACGAGGCAAGGTGCATTCTCGAGCTTGGGTCAGTCGACCTGTGACTTCACCAGACCGAGAAAGCAAGGGAAGCATTTGAAACAGCCAGAGCGATCTTCTCAGAACTCGGGGAGCAGGGTGACGAGGCCAGGTGTATAGTCGAACTCGCGACGTTAGACTTCAAACTTGGGCAGGTGGAAAAAGCGAGGAAAGCATTCAAGGCGGCCCACTCGATCTTCTCAAAGCTGGGAGACGAACAACTCAAGGCGAAGTGCATTGTCGCACTTGGTTTGATTGACGTCGAACTTGGGCAGTACGATACAGGGATTGAAGCACTCATTGACGCCAGAGATGTCTTCGCGGCAGCAAGAAGATCGACTCAGCGAGGCTGGGTGCGGTGTTCAGCTTGGAGAGAGTTATCTTGAGCTCTCAGAGAACGAGAAAGCGAAGGGAGAGTTCATGAGGGCCAGAGACATGTTTTCACAGTTGGGAGAGCGATACAAGGAGGCAAAGTGTATCTACGGCCTGGGAAGGGTTGCCTTGAAGTCCGGACAGAACGAGGATGCAAGGAAATCGTTCAACACAGCCAGAACCATTTTCTGGGAACTGGGCGAACGAGAAGATGAAGCATGGTCCATCTGCCAGAGTGGTTTTGTCGACCTGAAGCAGAATGACAATAATGCGAGAGAAGCATTCGATACAGCTAAAGCCACGTTCTCAGAGCTGGGAAACCGACTTGGCGAGCAAAGTGCCTTGCTGGACTGGGATGCTTCGACCCCATCCTAGAGCGCACAGATTAGCGACGGGAAGATTCAATGAAGCTGCAGAAATATACTCCAACTTGGGGCATCAATGCAACGAAAAGCAAACCCGTGAGGTAGTCTACCTCTATCGTGGAATGCTCAGGAAGAAATCTGTGACCCAAAGCCATAAGTAACTGGATGGATGTGGTTATAAACTAGGATAAATCAAGACTTGAAATACAAAAAATACTCCCACAGCATGGTGGAGAATACGGGAATTCAATCAGCATTTTCCTGGAATGAGGCAGAATAGGATTCTTCACCCGTGGAGTGCTTTTCCCCGGAAATAACGGCGACGCAAAGCAGTAAGAAACGGGTTAAATTGTCGTTATAAATTGGTATAAAGCAGTAACGGTTAGCAAGTTGATTGAAAAACAGGAATCATTGTGTAACAGGTAGACATTCCTGGAATTGAGTTTAAACTAGTAATCTCTCAGCATTTCACTGGAACGGGGCGGCAGAAATATTGACACGGTTTGCTCTCCGGAACGTGCTACTAGTACATTGAATAATGGAAACCTATTATCGCTATACGAAACGAGATCCCTGAATGCCATTTGCGCCATTCTTCGTTCTTTTCAATTCTTCTCGATAGGTTTAACGTGTATCCAAAACCCGCCCTAACCCTTCATTGAGCCACTAATCTACTTTTCGGGGCAACATACCTTCGCTCTCCAAACACCGGAGATATTAGATTTCCAGCTATTCTCCCTCCCCGTCCATCTCGCCGTTCCCCTCTCCCCCACATCATCCACCTCCAACCTCTGTCCCTCCATCTTCTGCCCTTCTTTCATCCTGATATCTAACCTCTCCACATCAAATTCGAAATTGAGTAATATCATCGTTATCGTGCTCAAGACCGCCGCAATTGCGACATGTCTACCAGCGCAATGAGTAGCCCCAGCTCCAAAATAGTAGAGGTCCTTTACTCTTTCCCTTCCTTCGCTCCGGACGAACCTCGTCCCATCAAACACAAAAGGCTCCTTCCAAACCTTCTCATTGACGTGAAGGGAGCGCGTTGGGACGACAAGGACAGTCCCTTTCTTGATTGGAACCTCGTGCTTGTCGGAAGAGAGGACAGTGTCTTGCTTAGCTACTCGACCCATGGCGGGACCAGCGCGAAGCCGCATGGTTTCGTGAAAGGCAGAGAGGAGAGTTGGAAGATGGGTCGTCAGCTCGTCAGCTGTGTAGTTCAGAAAGAGGGTGCTTTGGGAGGGCAGATTGGTAATTTCAGACTTGATTTGGGAGAGGAGAGACGGAGATTGGAGGAGGTGGACCATTGTCCAACTTTGCGCGTGGGAACTTGAGTCTCGTTCAGAGTGAGGAGGAGGCTTACGCGACGGAGTCCGAGAGATTTGCTATCAGAATTGTTAGTTTCCAGCACATGTTTGATAGAGACAGCGCACAGGACAGAACGAAAAGCAAGACCTTCCAGAACCTCGCACAGCTTTCCTCACTCCAACGTGTCTCCTCCAACACAGCTCTAACCTTCTTCACAGACAAGGAAGAATCTTCCGCTAATCCGTTCTTGTGAAACTGCAGGCAAAGCGCTCTCAATTTCTCCTGATATTCGATCCCTTTCCTCAATACCGTCCATCTCAACAAGGCACCGATGGGCCAAGGAAGCTTCGAAGTGATGTAGATTCCCTGAAAGTCCGCCTCAAAAGTCCTGATCATTTCTGGCAACCCATCCAGGGGGAAGGTGCTTCCAAAGAAGGCTTTGGCGCTGGCACGAACCATAGCTTCGTAGCATACGCGATGGAGTTCGATCTTCTGCCCTTCGACAGATACGGTTTCTTTGAGAGAAGTGACTTCGTGCGCGATGCAGGTGTTGAAGGAATGAACCAAGGAGGAGAGATTGAGAGGAGAGAGCGTGTGGTGAAGTATTCGCTCAATCTTGGACAGCGATTGAGAGTCCGAAGATGAAGGGTCCAAAAGGGTAGAAGGTAAACCGTGAATATCGACGTTGAAATATCGATGCAGTTCCTTTGCTGCTCAATTCGTGAATACAGAATGTTGAGCTCGAACGGACGGACGAACCATCAAAGGTAGAAGTGTTCTTATACATCTTCCTCCACAGTCCATAATCCAACACATGCTATTCAATAAAATCAGCCACTTATTCCATTTGCGAAAGAGCGACTCACAGTTTGCGAAGGCAGCAAGCGCAAAGGAAATCGGACCTCATAGAACGGCTGTTCTCGATTCTTGGCATACCACAAATCCAGCTGGCGCTCAGAGTCCTCTTCCACCTTCATCAGCTTTACAAAGCGATAAATCTGGTTCGTAACATAGCTAAGAATGCTGACTAGGATGGCGAGGACGATGCTTTGGGCAGTGGAGAGGGAAGCCATCGTGGTTGGACGTTGGAGACTGGACGGGAAGCTTCCAAGTGAAAGTCAACAATTGTTCAACAATGGGATCACCTCGAGATCACATCGCGTCGATCACATTTGGAGCCCTGGGGACTGAGTACTGAGTGCTAATGCTTGTATTCAGCGCGCGTCAAAAGTCGCTGGGAAGGGACAGGTTCGAGGGGATGCTCAACGTAGTTTTGCATTTCATGCCACGCCTTCGATCAGTGCCGTCATCATCAGCCATCATCATCAGCCAGAGTGTCCAAGGACGAACGGGAGGAACGAAGGATCCAGCCATCATCTGGTTTAGTGATATTGCAACCTCATATCCGTTACAAACAGATATACTTGATTTATACTGACATGGTGAGTTGCTCCTTGAACGAGATGGACACTGTGCTGTTGGCCTCCTTTCCGTTGATGCAATGTTGATTGGTGTCTATCGGACCGTGGGGCTGAAATCCCGAGTGATGGGAGGTGTTGTTAGATAGCAGGGATTGTTGATTTGCCCCATTCACTCCCAAAACCTACGTTCGCGAAGACCGTAGATTTGGGCAACACTTTGTGTATGTTGCTCAATCTCGTCGTCAGCTGTGTGGGGAGATGCCCCAATGTTTCCATGTCCACAGATCCGAACACTTCTTTGAAATGTTTACGCCTATTCTGACGCCAAGCTGCAGTCATACGGTCCGCCCTCAGGCCCTCCTCCCCCATTTCCACCAAGCAACCAGCCACCGTATCCTCCTCCGAATGCAGGCTATGGAGCGCCAGGCGGCTACGCTCCTCCTGCTGGCGGTTATGCACCACCCGCTGGCGCTCCTGCACCAGCTCGAGGAGCTGAAGATCCTTTCACAGCTCTGACGTACGCCCTTGTCATGTCTGAAGCATTCTTCGGGTTTCTCATTAAGTGATAGCCGCTACGACACTGTGTTTCTGGTAGATGATTCTGGATCCATGGAAATGTTTTGGGATGAGACGAGAAATGCCATGGAGATGGTAGTTTCCAAGGCAGTCCAATACGATGCAGATGGAAGTGAGTCCCGTCGCGCTATCACCTTGTTCATAGAATATGTTGATACCTCTTATCGAACAGTCGACATGTATTTCTTCAATTCGACCCATGTTGCACAATCCGTCAGTTCCGCGCAAGAGGTTAGAAAAATATTCAACCAAGTCTGGCCAACTCGTTCAACGCCAACAGCTGCTGCTCTGAAACGGGTGATTCTTCAGTTCTCGCCCCTGTATACTCGCTCAGAAAACTTTGGGCAGATTTTGGATCCTTACGTCGCAGCCCTGGAAGCGCAGAAGGCGTCCGGTGGACCCAAGCTCAAGCCTTTGAATTTGATCGTTCTCACCGGTAGGCGGAGCTCCTCAAGCTCAAAGTCTCACGTAGGCTCGCTGACCCCCATTGCGCAGACGGCGCCCCAGACAGGAACCAAGACCCAGAACCAGTCATTGTAGACATCGCAAGACGTCTCGATGCTGGTCGCTTTCCCCTTTTCCAAGTCGGAATCCAATTCATCCAGGTCAACTGTCCTTTCACAATTTCGTGGCGACGACTAAATACTGGGGTTGAGTAGATTGGGAACGACGACGAAGCTACAGCCCACTTGACTAGGCTCGATGACGATCTGAAGAAGGTTCATAAGATTAGAGACATGTGTGATACGACTCCGGCTACGGTAGGGGAGGTGCGATCACTGTACTTCATTTGCTAATTGGATTGTTGACGGAGAAGCAGGCTGTCGTCTCTGGCGACAAACTCCTCAAAGCGTACGTAGTTTAATCCTAACACTCATCTTTACTTACTTTTCTGCGTATCAGGCTCCTCGGCGGTTTGAACAGGTTTGTCCCACTTATGCTCAAGAATTAGCGAGCTTACTTCTTAGTAGGAAAGTTGATAGTTCCGGCTAGTCGATGTCTCCCAAATCCATGTGCAAACTGTACGATGAACATTGAATTCCTTCCATGTACCTAACAAAGAAAGAAGCATGACTGTACCATAGCTGTTTTGAAATCATGTGTTTGGTGTCTGAAGAATACAGGAACTGTGGTAAAGACGACAGCGAAAGGGAAGATGCAAAGGGCTGTATCATGATGTGCATTGAAGTACGACAATTACTGACTGATCCAACAAACCTACTGAACAAATGCATGAAAAGACGACGGCACTCCAAACACTCAGGCCATCGAGCCCCAATCAATCTGCTTAATAGCTCGAGAGATTTTTGCGCCGAAAGTGTTCGGATTGACAGGTTTCGGCCCACCGACGCTCTTGAAAGCCTCAACCACGCCTGGGAGGTTTGCTTCGTAGCACGCCATGATCGCATTGCGTGCCTCCCGCTGAACACCTGGATCCTTGTGCCTGTGTACAAAGGTTATGTTAAGCAGGTCTACAGTGTCAAGAGAGAACGTACTTGAGAAGGGCCACCATCGGCTTGAGGAAACGGGGTTGAAGGAACTCCTCCTTCGGATCGGTCTCAAGAATCATTCCCATTGCTGTACATGCCCAACTGACGATGAGGTTCCTTTTCGACTTGAACAGTTCGAGAAGACTATCAAAATCCGTGACTGAGATTTCGTGAAGATCTCGAACATCCGTTATCCGCTGATGAAGCTCCAAGTCGTTGTAGATCATCGTGCTCGTGTGCCGTATTGTTTGGTCATTGTCTTCCATCAGAACGGACATGCTAGTTGCCAGCTCTGCCATGACGTTCAGTGCCCCAGGAAGGAGTACCGGCTCAGGAGGCGCCTCCGGTTCTCCTTCTTCCGTTTCCTGGGGAGGCATCTGGACCAACCGAGGAGGGAGACAGATGGCGAGACGAAGCGTCATCAGTTTGAGAAGCCTGCAGGCGGGCTGGAGGGACGCTGTATCTGATGCATTGTTGAGAAGAGCGACCATGCCCTCGTGCAGCTTTAGCGGCGGCAACAGAACGTCGGGATGGACTTGATCAGCGATGTTGAGGAGGATCTGACACGCATGTTGACCGACAAAAGGATCGGGGTGCCTGAGACGTAGGCATCAACAAAGTGACACCAGAACTTAGGGAATCCACATACGAAAGGACTTCAACAAGCGGTGTTTAAAAAAGCCTACCAAAACGGGAGTTAGCATCAACAATATAGGCACGGTACAAGGATGAAGATGGGAGCAGCAATGTCCGTCACCGTACAATTCGCAACAGCCTACAGGACATTCTACGGCTGCGCGAAAACCAAGACGACAGCATTTGCTATCTCCCCAATTTTTTTAACCGCTTTCGATGGATTGGCGAAGGCGACTCTTTGAGTAGGGGATGTCGCGATGCATTAATGCGGGACACATTGTAGGCCTCCAACCTTCAACGATTCTCCGCCACAGCCAGCCCTTGAAAGGTTCGAAGCATGACAGCAGACGAAGAAAAAGTGGTTAGATGGCATAGATTATGTGTAAACAAAATATCCCCTGGAAGGTGTCGGGATGTCCATAGCTCCACATCAACATCCGAATCATCACAGCCAATCTGTTTGCTATTATAAGAGGCGGCCGCAGCGATGATTTAGGGATATCATGTCAGAACATTGGCAAGTGCTCTGGCCGCAGCAGCAGCAGCGGATGAGGATCCATCAAGTGTGGATCATGGAATGCAAATCATCAAGGCGGAATACCTTCTCACCATCCTGCTATTCTTGCTCAACACCATCTCTTCTACTTCTATGATCCAGCCATTATCGAGATGTTGACATGTGTCATCCCCATCTGGCGAAGGAGAATTGGAGCAGAAAAGGAAGAACATTCACATCCACAAACGCAGACAGACAATACACCTAGTAAAGAGGAGGGCGGGAGAAAAGACTCACCGTTCCTGACAGCATATTCGGCATATTCCTTCCACTCACTCACGCGACTGAGAATCAACAAACTCTGCTTGAGCGACTTGTCGTCACCAGGATGTTTGGTCCGCTTGAGAGGAAAAAGGAGATTTCTGAAACCTGGCCCTATTCATCCATCCATCAGAGTTGAAGAGTACGTTGAGGATTGGAGTTACCTTCAGGAGGTAAAAGCCGTTTAGCTACCGGTAAAGGTATCGTCAGTGGAAGGATCTCGTTTGGATCCCCACCTTGCATGGACGGGTCGAGGTTGAGTTGTGAGAGGTCGATACCACCCAAGTTGGCGGGGTCAGCGTGAGCAGGGGTATTATTCGGTACCCTCACTCCTCCTACAACACTCTGCACATCCGCCATTCAGCAACAAAGGGAGCTGTGACTAAGGAACGACGGACGCACCTCTCTCGAACTCCCGCCGCCGTTCGCAGCATACATCCTCCTCGGGGTTCCATTGCCTCCCAGCCCCAAACCCCTTCCCAGCCTACCATCCATCCTCCCGCCTCTCCCAGCTCCACCCCTCGCACCTGCGCTCCCACCTCTCCGATACTGTTCATGACCAGCTGGGCTCCCCGCGCCGCCCGCCAACATGTTTGCGACACCCGACAGGCCTGCTGAAGCGGTGATGTCGGGGAAAAGACTATTGATCTCGTGCAGGAGGTTCGGGTCGGAGGACAAGGTCTCCCGCAGCTCGACGTCTGACAGGCTCGCGAGGTAGCCGAGGATCTGGGAGGCGTCGAGGCCCTCGCGCGGGGTGGCTGCAGCTGACTGGAAGCGTGACATCTGCTGACGGAGGATGGCGGAAGGAAGACGAGGTTGTTGGCTGTGGCGTTGGTGCTCAAAACGAAGATGAAGTTGAAGACGGTTGATGATGGTCTCTTTGTTGTTGCAGGTTGTTGGTGAACAATATTTGTTCGCTTGTTTACATTGAGAGCCACAGGGATCAGCTCAAAATGGAAAACTATTGGATTGGAGATATAATTGATATCAATATTTGTCGTGATTGATATAGCGGCCTTCTTTTTCGTGCGTCCTTCATGACATGCATGGAAGTCGCCCGCGTCTATTTCGGCAGCATCTTCTCTTTCTACTGTGCAGAGTACGGGTGACTTGCAGCTCGTCCATGTAATGATGGCGTGTGGGTTCAATCCATCTGGATATTTGTTGTCCACCAATTTCATCTGGGGTTTCGACAATCGAGTCGACAATACTCAAGTTTGAGGAGGACGGATCCGACAACTGACCCTCAAAGGGTAAATAGAAACTTCCTGCCTGATTGTAACTGTTTTGAAATCTGACGTCCATCAACCCACTGCTTCGGCTTATTGTCTGTGGTATTGATGTCCCCGTGACCCTCCTATGGGGCAGGCTTGAAGAGCATTACTAGGGAAATGGAAGGTTATCGCAGCGATAAAATGCTTGCAGTCCTGTTATCCTCCGTCTGTTGTCAGCAGCATA
>MU271439.1:45874-65896 GCA_021432655.1 Atractiella rhizophila
GACAAGGGGCATAGTCGAGGGTCCCAGCGAGGTATCTGAAAATCCGCTTAACCCGCGATCCAGTGTTGCTCCCCCGGATCCTCGCAATAACGTGCCACTTCGGAAACGGCAAAGGCGATGTCTGGGCGGGTGCATGTGGTGAGGTAGATCAACGCTCCTACAGCCTCGCGGTATGGGACTGATGCCATGTAAGTCCTTTCCTCAGCCGTTCGCGGTGACAAATCCGCTGACAACCTCCTGCTCGCGTCGCAAGGCATAGATACCGGGGAAACCTTGGTTCCGACGTATTTTTCGATCAGGCATCTCGCGTACCCTGCCTGGTGCATCCGTACGCATCCCTCAGTTCGTCACCTTCTATCTGTATCCCGAGGAACACCTTCGCCTCTCCCGTCTGGAGTTTGAAATAGGACGCCAACTGCGCAAAAATGTCCACTACAAGATCCTCGCTCGTAGACACCACCAGTCCATCGTCGACGTGGAGACAAAGGATGAGGAAGTCGGCATCCTTGCGAGGACGTATACGCCGTGGTCTGCTTCCGTACGCTTAAAACCCAATCCCGTGAGCACCTCCTGTATTTTCTTCCACCATTGCCTTCCAGCCTGACAAAGACCATACAGAGCCTTCCCGCAGTCGATATACCTCGTTCGGTCTGTCCTTGTCGACGAAACCCTGTGGCTGTCGTATGTACACTTCTTCCTCGAGTTCGCCGTTAAGGAACGCATTAGAGACATCGAATTGGTAGCGGTACATGCGCAGCTGAGCAGAGAGGGCCACAAACCGCGCGCACAGAAGCGGATCTGCAGGTAGGTGCCCAAACTTCATTGTAATCCACCCCTTCTTTCTGCTGATCTCCCCGTACAACCAGGCGCGCTTTGTACTTGATGACGTTCCCCTCCGGATCCCTCTTGATCAACAGTACCCACTTCACTCCAAGCGGTCTCCTTCCAGAAGGCAAAGGTACCGTTCCGCCAGTCCAGGTTCCAGTCGCTTCGAGGGCTGCTATCTCCGCGATCATTGCTGCAATCCAATGGACACGATCGGGTCCATTGATGGCAGCGTTGAAGGTGGGTTCGTCCATATTACCCGTCCAATACACCTCCCCTTCTTCCTCTCCATCCGCGACATTCGATTCGGTTGTGTTGATGAAAGTATCCGGTCTCTCCTCCAGTTCCTGTCTGAGAGCATCGATGCATGTTCGCATGTCCACCGGCCCCCCGTCTTCGAGCGACTTCACCCAGTAAACCCCTCGTTCGTGTAGGCGTTTATAATCCCATTCTCGTTTCTGCCTGCGTAACTGACGGTATGGTGAAAAGTGAATCTGTCGTTCCCTTTCGTCCTGTTCGCGACGTATAGATCCCTCGATCTGCTGAACTCGTTGGCGGACCGTGACGTCCTCCTCCTCCGTCCTCCTCCTCACGTCCTCCTCTGGGGCCATAGCGGGTTCTGTATCCCTCGTAGGCATTTGTGGATTTGGTAAGTGTCTCATCGCTAGGGTTGGTGATGGTGGTGCTGATTGTTCTGCAGGGATAATCGGTTCTTGTCGCTTCGTTGGCTCAGGGACCCGTTTCCCTCCAAACTCCCCCTCCACATCACCATCTCTTGACGATCCTGCTCCACCGCCGCCGTAGATGAGGGGAAAGAAGTCTTCAGGCTGGGCAGCACGGATCAGGTCTGTTTCTTCGTCCGTCCTACCAGTGTAGAACTGATCTTCAAAGAATGTAGCCGATCTTGATTCCACTATGCGTCTCTTTTCTGGGTGCCAGAATCGCCAACCATACCCATCCTCCACGTACCCTACAAAGTACATCCGCGTCGCCCTTGGTAACAGTTTCGAGACCCTCTGCTCAGGCATGGTTGTGACTGCAGCCAAGCATCCAAATACTCGTAAGTGTTCGACGTCTGGTTTCTTCCCATGAAATGCTTCATACGGTGATTGACTTCCTTTATTGGCTTTGGTCGGCATTATATTCTTCATCCTTACGGCCACCTTGAGAGCCTCGTACCAAAGAAAAAGTGGGAGACCAGACTCAAGCAGTATGCAACGAACGATGTTGAACAGGGTGTACCATTGACGTTCCCAAAGACCAGCCTGATCGTGTGAATATGCCAGTGTCTTCATCGAAGAAACGTTGTGTTGTTTGCACCATTCTTCAACTGCCCGTGAGGTAAATTCCAATGCATGGTCGTGTCGAATCGTACGCAGATCTACCCCTTTCTCTCGCTTCACCGCCATCCTGATTTCCTCCAATCTGGACAATGCCTCCGACTTGAGCTTCATCCCTCCTACAACCATGTATCGAGTAGCCTCACATGTCACGCCAAAGACATATCGAAAACCTTGGAGACTCTGCACGCTAGCAGGTCCCCAGGTGTCGAACCCCAAAGTCCTCCCTGGAACGTCATCTCTCACTGGTGCAGGCGCACGGCTTCGAACGTATCGAGCTTTCCCCCGGGCACATACGATGCACTGATTCACCCGATTCTCATTGCATTTTCGTAACAAATTCGAAGATAAGAGACCATTTTTCAACGCAAGCTTCAAGCGCTCATTACTTGGGTGACCTAGCCGTTGGTGCCACGTACGAATCGGCACTGCGATGAGAGTGGAGGGATGAGAATCGATCGAGGACAAAGGTGGAGAGGACAGGGTGGGGGATGGAGGGATGAAACTCGCCTGAAGGGTAACCAATCCACGCTCGAAGACAGCCTCGCCAAACATCCTTCCATCCCTCCCATGGAAATACATCTTGCGGGTGTCGTTAGTAACCGTCACGCCCTGTTGCATCAAGATGGTCGGTGCGAGCAAATTCACCCCAAGGCTCGGAGCGTAGTAGACGTTGGTGAACGTTCCAGTGGTCCTTCTCCCACCTGACAGCGTAAACACTGCAACGAGATTTCCTACCCCTATCGCTCTCCCCATGCTCCCAAAAGCCCCCTTGATGACAATAGGTCGCTCCAACTCTCTATATCCGTGCAGGAGTTCTCTGTCCACCGTGAGATGAAAAGACGCTCCCGTGTCGACGTAGAAAGGAGAGTCCGCCGCAACTGATTCTCCAATGAACATTGCAGTCACAACGTCTGCTTGGTCCGTGAGGGAGGGAGGATTTGAGTCGGAATCCGTGTCCTGAGCTCCATCCGTGGTGGGAGGATCGTGAGCGTTACCTGCGTCTTCTCCTTGCTCGAGAGCTTCGAATTCGTTATTCATTTGCTCGTCCCCTGGGGAGGATAGGAGGCCGGGATTGAGCAGGGCCAAATCGATGAGTGAAGCCAAAGTCCTCCTAAAGGCTCGTTGATGCTCATAGTTCGCTTCCCAGTCGCCTAGTCGTAGTAGAGTCAACTTGAAATGAAGGTCGTCCTCGTATGCATCCACCTTCTGCAACTGCAGGGTCGCTCCATCTCCTTCCATGAGTCGCTCCTTCACATGCACCAGAGTGCGGATCAGCAACGCTCTCTCCGTCCCTTCCACCACAGAGATCGACTCCCTCCTTAGTGCCTCCTCTTCCTCAGACCTACCACCCTCCATCGTCACCATGTAGGCTCCAAAGTCCACAGTTTCGAGCTCGTCATCGTAATAGTCGCTCGTGGCGAATAGGGCTTGAGGTTGTACATTCGAGATGACAGCAGAAGCATCCGAGGTGTCGTGGTCTGAGATTCTTGAGACCAAAGCCCGTCCATCTCGTTGAGGTAGGTTGATTCCGTAGATCTTGAAGACTCTGTTGAGAGATTTTGCCTGTTCCTCACGAGGGTGGGGACATGCTTTTCCAAAGTGGCCGTCTTGTCCACAGTTGAAACATTGTCGGTTCCCCACTCTGAATTTTCCCACTCCAGTCACTCCGTGTGGCCATTTCTCCCAGTTTGGCACTTCTCGAGCATTTGGGGCTAGGACATTGAGCATGGAAAGGGAGCCGCTTCCATATTGTGAATTCGTCCTCCGGGTGCTTTGATTCGTCCTTTGGGATGAGGTCGATTCAGGAATGGACATGCGGTTTACAAGAGGTACGTTCGTGGCCTTGGAGTACGAATCACTCATCCTTGCGACCAACGCGATGTTTCCCCTCGAACTCCCCCTTTCCTCCTCTCTGGTCCTCAGAGCCACCTCTTCCATCGTCAGCCTCTGCACTACTGCCGCAAGGTCAGTCTGCGTCGTTCCCGTGGAGGATAGCCATCTTCTGGTTTCATCGGTTAGGCCATTGATGAGGATAAGGGCGAAGAATTGATCATTTATCTTCACAGCGTCTTGGACTTCGTGAAACTGTCTTCTTCGTTCGTGGAGCTTCGCGATCCATTGTGACAACGGCAATTCATTTGGGTTGTGGGCGAAGTTGAGGAGTTGCTTGAGCAGGTATGCGACGTCGATAAATTCTTGTGAACCGTACTTCTCTTTCAGAATCTTCACCGCCTCTACAGGATCTTCCAGCTCCTCGATGAAAACTCTCGCTGTCTCCCCTGCCGCTTCTTTGAGTATCGACATGGCGATTGCTCTCATCTTCTGGAAATTCGTGAGGGCCTTGATGTACTTCTCCATGTCTTCCGCCGTCGTCTCTTTAGTCACATATCCCTCTCCCTTCGCGCTCGCTGCTTGAATTTCGGTTAAAGTGAGTCCGTCTGCTGATTGCGGATTGACAGGCTCCGTGATGATTCCTTCAAGAAGAAGTCCGACTGAGTTCTGCTGAAGGGTGTTTTTGATCCCTCGAAACCATTTCGTCGCGTTCGCCGGGCTGAGGACTGGTATCTCGTCTTTATTGATGGAAATTTTGTTTCCAATCAACAATTCAGAGCTGAGTTTCGTGGAGGATGAAACGGTGTATGGGACGCTGAAATTCGTAGGTTGAACAAGATCGTCGGTAGGAGTTTCTTGTCTAGAGACAGCTCGTCTGCCCGTCGTAGGCCCCGTTGCATCCATATCGGTCGTGGATTCGTCTTGGATCGTATAACGAGCCTCTCGCTACCAAGTGAGAATTTGGCTAATCGAGGGAGCTAAATTCCCCAGCCACGTACAAAACGATACGAGTAAGATAAACGGAAAGTGGTTGGGGAAAAGGAAACGAATAAGAAAGGAAGAGAAGCTTTAATAGTGCTGCAGAGCGGAGGAGTGAAATGCAAAGATAAATCCGCAATAAACAAAACATGCATAAGTTAGTGTGGTGTGTTCCAGTCTGTCGTGTCTGCTTCCCGATTCACCTTTCCATCTCCAACAGAGCTGAATTTTGTCTTTACCATAACCATCTTGTATTTCATTTCATAATGCAATTTACACAGGCAATTACTGTCTATTAAAAGAGAATCGTCGTCAGTCACCTTCCAGCAAGCCGTACTGCCGATCGACCTACGATGCCGAAATCGTATCGGAGGCTATATCGAACGAAGCTGATTTTGAGCTACGACTACCGATACGATACGACTACGGCTTATAAGCCGCCACGAATCGACGAGGGCCTCTCCGATACGATACGATTCGATAGCCATCCCTAAAGATGCAGGCGAGCCTTCCCCTTCTGGTTTAGTTTCCCTGTTGCTGTTGCCATCAAGCTATTCGGATGGCTGTTCAGTTGACTAAAACCGTATTGCTTCCTTTTCTTCCCTGCTTGTGTCTTGACGAGCTGTCATAATTCAGATTACATTTTCATGTTGCCTGCATGTGGATCATTTTTCTGACAGACATCGAAGTAGTTGCCCTCTCCCATACTATGTTTGAAACGCACATTTTGCTGTCACCTTGCTTGCTAACTAAGCATCAAGTTCCCTTCGCATGCACTGACCCAATCATTGCCATGTCTGACCTAGCCAATCTACACAATCTACACAGTATAAAGGTTCATCACTCGAGTGGGGCAGCACAGGCTGTCGACAACACAGACTGCAGACGGGAATTGTGGTCTATTCTTTGAGTCCTAATCGCTGCATATGTCGAGTGTTAACTGATATAATCTTTCCGTTCACTGCTATCCAGGAAGGATCAGGAGAAATTGACCAATGATAGCAGGGCGTAAAGCCTAGGTATACACATTGTATTATGGCTGCTTCGGTGCTCAGTGCTCACAGGAATGTTGCATTGTTGTCTTTAATCCAGGAGAAACATTCTTTTGCGATTGCATTTCAGGCAAAGACCAGGAAGTTTGCTGGCCAATGCTATAATACGCCGTTGAACTACCTGGAAATAGGCTTAATCCCTGGTTTTCTGTGTTTTCCCTAACGTTGTAAAGAACCACATAAAACACAAATGCAACATACCACATTCGTACTTCGACGTCTGTTCTGAACGTTTTGCTTGTATATAATCAAAAAAGCGAACTAGGTCGCCTTCTTCAGATGTAAGAGAAGTGCCCGTACTAACGTTGATGAAGGCTATCGATACAACGATAGGTGGCGTTCCACCAATGTTCGGCTTAGGGCATGTTCCTCACTGAGCTAGTTCAGATCGGTTCTACCGACTCGGCGAATTTCCCTTGCCTTCTTTACCTCTCTGAAGCAAGGTCCGTCTTCCCCCTGAGACGTGCGCCGTGCACTGGAATACAAAAGCCCTTTGCTTCTTTCAACGTCGTTTTTTTTCTGAATTCCGAATTCTGGACTTCTCTGTTGGTCAAAACCGTCACGCACCATTCCTTAAAAGCACAATGCTGCACCACATTCTCTCTCTGATCCTTTTCCAGTCCGTCTTCAGCATTGAAGCACAAGGGAAGATCATTAAGATCTACGATCCTTTGAAAGATGGAGCCAGGGTTCATCCACCCATCCTGTCACTGTCCTCACAAGCCAAAACTGGTGAATAAATGAATTTGGTGAGAACAGGTCTCCGATATTGGTAATTACAATCCCAACTTACGTCCCAAACGTTGGTTCCTCCGAATTATGACAACCTTCTCACATGACATAGATGTTTTATACGCTGATGTGAGCAGAATACCCGAACTGCAGCGGTATCGATCAGTCGCAAGACCAAACCTTCTTCATCTCTGGTTCTGGATCTACAGCGACTTATAACTTCCACAAAGGTGCGAAATACGATCGAGCTGAGGTGCAGGGTGGAAGGGGGTATTCAAGAAAGGGATGACGTACTATATCAATTGGTAGGTTTCCCTTGCCATGCACCGTGAGAATGAATGATAGATCTGTCATGATGCCATAGGAAGTTTTGATGACCAGGCTTCCCCAACCTGTCGATTGCACTCACCAAGATCGGGCATGCAACGTGCAGGACAATCGAGTGTATGTTAAACCCTCTTCATTGAACCAAGTCTGGTTGAACGAGCATGAAACCACACAGTTTCCAGTTTCATCAGTATCGTGCTACAACAGCTAAACCAGCGTTCCTCAACATTCCTCTCCAATGGCTCGTCAATGACTCCGGAAAGAACTGACATATGTCAGTCCTTCTTTCGTTTTGCATTTATCCCGACCGCCACCCAGCACTCAATAGTTTATATGGTGCCACATAGTACAACAAACCTAACAACAGAGACTACGTCCTACTTTCTTACCACTCCAGCCGTCTCCAATAAATGGTACGACATCACCCTACGCATCATCACCGGACGCACCACTCAGACCGGCATCACTGAAGTATGGTTGGACGGGAAGAAGAACACTCTTTCCAATGGGTTGACTGTCGCGCGGGTTCCGACTTGGGACGGGGCCGTTACAGACTAAATGGTGCGAAGTCTCTGCATGATACGTTCCATGTTCGCATTAATTTGAGAAAGTAGTGGCGCGTATGGCGCCTGGATCACTCCGATTACAGTGAAAGTAGGCAAGATCATCATTACAGATCGCTACTCTGATATTGTACATGAGAAGGCGAAGGAGGACAGTCCAGCAATCGCCCGGCGGATGGGTGCGATGATGAATGAGCATAAGAGGTTCCCCGCTGAGGATATACTTAAAGGCGTCATGGGCGACGCGAAAGGATAAGAATGAGGTGTATCAACTTCTCTCAATAAAACTGATCAATAAGAAGTTTGGACCTGAGAAGTTTCTCCGCAGCCAATTTCCTTTCGCAGCATTATTGAGAAACGCTGGTTCATATCCACACTGGAGAAGGTCACAGAATGTGGCAATTTGATACACAGTACACAGTACACAGTACTCCTTGAATGCGCTGGTGGAAGAACGGATGCCACAGTACATTCACTCAGGATGTTGCGAAGAAGAATGTCATACGATTGATATATCTAAACTTATAATTAAACTTAATATTCCTTTAACTTGATTTACACCTAATGGTCCAGTTCTAGTCAACTAGTAATAAAAGCGCACTGGCCTAGCCTGAAGCAAGGTCGTGGTGTCTTATCCAAACAGAGAAGAACTATTTCTATCCCATGCTAGGTTTCATGATGCCGATTCCATGTCCGGGTGTCAACTGAATAGAGACGTGGAAACGAACTAATCGTATTCCTCCTCAACCTCCCTCGTGAAGATGCCCAAGATGCCATCACTCTCATCATCTCCTTCCCCTCCCTCCCTCTCCCTCTCCCTCTCCTCCCTCTCCTTCCCCTTCCGTTCCACTATTGCCCTCCCCACTATATTGAACACTTCTTTGCTGAGCGCTCCGCCGGAAGATTCGACTACGGGGGACGTAGGAGATGTTGTGCTATGGTTGATACTGGCGGCGGTGGACGTGCCTGGAAGAGGAGGAGAGGAGGGGAAGGCGGAGGTGGAGGGAGCAGGTGGGAAGGAGGTGGAGGTTGCGGTATAAGGACGGACCCGATGCATTATGTCGACTAAGAAATCAAGGTGGTCGGCATCTTTCTCTATCTCCATCGCGTTAACAATGCATATGTGTACAAGGAGAAGAGCACCAGTCGCGCGCAGGATGTCCTCCTTGGTTATTGTTCGCCTTTTGCTTGCATCTGCGACGATGTACGCTCTCCCCGTTAGTTCGTAAATGAACACTGTGTCCCCGACGCGCTTTTAACACAGGTCTCGCATCCCACACAACTCCATTGATTCACCGTCACGAGGAAGGGGACGTACATTCGCAGGCTTTCGCGAGCAAGATGGGAACCTCTTGCGCTATCATCCGCACCTCTTCGTCCGTCTTCATCACCTTCTTGATCCTCGCCAAGGGAAGCGAAGGGTTTTTGTACTCTTCTCCAGTGAGAGGGAGGGACTCTATCTGCTCCAACGAGTGTTGCCTATGTCGTTTCATGAATAAATGAAGCAACGGCCACAAGAGTACGTTTGAAGAAAGAGACGAACCAGAAGCCATCAACCCATTCGGAGACTGAAGGAGACTCGACATACCCTGCAGCTGAGTGAACTGTGGAAGAAGGAAGGGGAAATGGAGGGGGTGAAATGCGTCGCTTCTTCGATGGGGGTGCCATGTCTTGCCTTATTCCGTGTATCGTTGTTCTCCTTCTGCCTACTGGCTGTCCTTGAGACACACACCATACGCTCAGTGTCCAATGCTGGGTTTGGTGAGGGATGATAGGAAATCTGATTAGCCCAAATGACCGAGAGCCGACACCGCCAGACTCAATTGGGCCAAGTTTTGAGGTTGTGGATGCGATGAATGTCAAATGGGATGTGGATCGAGGGTGGTGAAGAGAGTCGAGGCTACAGGAACCAACTGAAGACGTTGGAAGCTGGGCCATTGAGACATGCGCTGTTGGTCCATTTCATTGCTATGAAAATGACGTTGGATAAAGGTGTTCCTTCTGCATCCTTTCGCTGCAATTGTTCCGGCAGAGTCATCAAATACTCCGGAAGAAGGCACTGTCCTAGTTTTCTTCTTCTTGAGGAAACTCAGCGCCAGCGAGAGGTAGCTCTCAAATGCAGTGGAGCGGTTTCCTGATCTCGCTCTCAAAATGGTCTGTAAGAATCTTTCTACTCGGTGGCGGAATCTGTACCCATTTTCTCTTTCTCAACTTGAGCAAATTTGGGGACCTAAAGAACTGCAGGATAAATTTACGTTAGCAGTGACCTGCTCCCGTTATGTTCTAGATGGCGCTTGAGCAGCGGGCGATTTACATCTCGATATCCCGCTAGAGGTAGTTCCTAATTCCTCCCTCTCTCCAGTCCATGGAAAAAAAAAAGCAAAAAACCCCTCCCTCCTTCCCGCAAAACCTAAAAAACCCAGAAGGTGAAGCAACTCCCTCCTTCCCCCAAGTGCCCTTTCCAATTCCGCCCACGGAAGAATTTGGCCAAAAAACAACCCGCCCCGCCCAAACCAAAAAGAAACCCCTTCCCCCCGCCTCCCAAAATTCAACAAAAAAAAAAAAGGGCAAAAAAACCGGCCCCCGAAACCCAAAAAAAGGCCAAAAACGCCCCACCTTCAACTCCCCAACCCAAACCCCAAAAACGAAGGAAAAAAGAAAAAAACCCAAGGGCAAACGCAAAAACCAAAAAACTAAAAAACCAATCAAAAGAAGAAAAGGAACCTAAAACCTTTGGAGTGGCCCCAAACATGATCGTTCCGAAGTACATGGTGCGAAGGGTGTAGATTTTGCGGAGGGGGAGACCTATTACATCTCTTGGTTAGCGTTTCAATCTTATCTAATTGGAAAGAATAACAGAATATCATCGGTCAGGTCATTTAAGATGGATAACCTCCCACCATCCAACCTCCGTTGTGAAAACCCTGATCAGGCGTGTTCGGTGCGGACGAATCGTGTGCACGTCGTCTCCTTTCCGTCATTTCCACTGTTGATTATCACACTAGATGGCAATTTCGCCAATATGGCAAGACCGAAGATTCTGATATGGTGGGAATACCCCTTCAATTCATGGTGGACCCGTATGGAAAGACATTGACATATGTCCGTAACCGTCCCTTCATTGACTACATCCTAATACGAGATAGCAGTATAACAAACCGACTCAATCAGAATATGTCGCTCTTTGGCAAACGGAAGCTATAGCAGAGACATGGTACAGTCTCACGGTCCGAATCACGACGGGAAGAACCAACGAGACTGGTATTACCGAGCTCTGGATGGATGGGGCGAAGCAAGTCCTCACTACGGGGAGTACAGTTGCGCGTTGTCCAACATGGGATGGAGCTGTAACTGAGCCCAAGTGGTATTATGCTCGCCTTGGTCAATGAAAAGAGGCTAATGAGATTGAGGGCGACAGGGGATCGTACGGGATGTGGCAGACTCCTGTCACGATCAGTGTGGGAAAGATTACGATTTCAGACAGTATCGACGAGGCGCTCGTTCAGAAACTTCTCGATGGAATCTCCTTTCGTACTGAAGAAGTTCTGGGAGGTTTGATACCCAAGATTTCGCCACCTAATTTGGTGGGGAATTCCCTTTGATGTAGGAGGTATTTCCTCCCACGCGGTCTGAAGACTTATTTCTGCCTCAACATAGGCATAATACGTGACAAAATGCGAAGAGTCTATCTCTCTCCTAGCCGTCTGAATCTAGAACTCTGTAATTAGGTACCTGGAGGCACAAAAGCTAGGTGCATTGGTACTGAACACTCATGAAATATTTGACATCCTCAACTACCATAGGTCTAAAATCCGATTAAAGCTAACAGTCATGGTCGATATGAACAAATCCTCCGCCCCTATTCCTTCTTGCCTTCTGTGACCTCTACACTAAAGTCCCAAACCAACTTCCGTATCCTTTCATCAACGTGTTTATTCTCAGTACCCAGTTCAGCTTTGTCGTTCAAGCTCCAGGCTCCTTTGCTCCACGCCTCCTCACTTGACCAAGGACGGTACCACATCCATTCCGCCGCCTGCTCTATGCTCCTCGCGAACGGTTTGAAGAGAGGTCCGATAAGCGTGACTGCTCGGGGGAGGCCATTCATGATTGGTGTCCAGACGAAGCCGGGGAGGATGTGGAATGCTGAGATGGAGGGATAGCGGCGAGAAAATTCCTGTTACGAAGCAGTCGCGCGTCAGTTGTCGTCTCGAGGAAGAGGAAAGGCATACAGAAACCATGATGTCGTTATACGTGATTGCTGTCCCTGCCGCATTTTTCAAAGAGTAGTTCTTCTCAAGTCCAAGATCTTCCTCAAATACCTTCCCACCGCGTCCGGCACCATCTAGGATGGAAATGAGTGAGGCTTTCTCCCCTCTCTTCGCTGCCTCGTCGACCAAATCTATCAGATCGTATGCGAACCGGAAACGAGAAAAGTAATGTAGTTGGAGCTTATAATCCAGCCCGTCCTTCGTAGGTGTGTATCCTTGCATTGTCAAGAGCCCTGGAGAAAGTACGAGGAAGTTGATCTTCTCTAATCTCCCTTTCAAGTCCTTGGTCACCTCTCGGACTTGGGTCAAGTCGGCAACGTCGCACTTGACGAATTCCGCCTTTCCCTCTTCGTGTTTGGGCCAGCTTTGCATTATCTGTTTCGCTTTCTCTTCGTTCCGTCCAAGCAGAATGATGTGCGCTCGCCCTCCGGTCTGTTGAGCAAGCTTGGTCGCCATTCCCTCCCCTACACCGCTCGTGCCCCCCAGAAAGAGCGATACGGGAGGGGAGGCTGGACGAAAGAGAGCGTTGGATTTGACTATGCGTTGGAAAGACATGGGAGATGGCTGGAAGTAGTAGTATGTGACCGTAGAGAGGACGAGAGGGAGAATGGCGTAAGTGGCGAATTTACGAATGGACGTCGACATTTGCTGCCCTCTGCAAGAGCCAGCTCCTTTTGTAGGTCGAGAGGAATCTGAAGCGAGATGCCAGGTCAGCTCGGCACGGTCATGCTATGGATGGTCCATCGAGTGGAGCTCAAGTCAAACTTTGTGGCTCCACTTCGTGTAAGAAAGGTCTGAACTTGAGTGCTCGCCTGCCACTTCTGCCCTTCCATTGTCCATCACCACACCACCATGATTGTGCGGTTTTCTTGACTTACGGATTGCTTTGCTAATCGTAACTCTCCTGGGCACATTCAACTAAAAATAATTTTGACAGCTTCGTACAGGCGGAGCTGTACTTGCGGAGTACCTCTTAAGAGATCCCAGGGACGGTGTAGCAAATTTGGAGGCGGATAGCGTACGCACTTCCTTGTGTTCATTAAATCTGTCATTGGAGCGTGAAAGTGCATGACTGCCTGAGGGTTCGAAATTCTTCAGCTTCTCATATGAAAGTGGAGTGTTGCGCTAATCATTTTCCCATGAAGTTGCTGCTTCAACCTTCAAGGGTGATTTATCTCCGTTGAAAAATACTTTGAACATGCCAAGCTACTGCGAAAGAGCGAATAAGGATTTTCGATAACATGTCGTGAAGTAAAGCAAGACGGCTTTACCTCACTTGTCCACGTGAGTGTCATGAGATTTGCCATCAGAATCAATGCTTCTTGTGTCCTGTCGCGTGAGGCATCAGCTGGATCGGTGGGTACTGTAAGAAACTGCCAGAACCGCAGGCGCCTTTACCCCTACACCGTCGTACTTTGAGACGCACAAGTCGGCATTCCTATGCTTTATGCTTTAGGTAGCAGCATGACACTGCTGGAGTCGGCGTCCAGCCATGGCATAAGCGTTTCCACCACCCTCATCCTCCTCTTTAGGTGCAACAATAGCCTATCTCCCGAGTCCTGGCGTGTGGAAGTGGAAAGAGGGGAGAGCGAGTAAACATAGCGTCACCGTGCTGCCGCAACCCCCGATCCTCCAGAAGTATTCAATCAGTCGAGCAGCGTAGGCATGATCCACCGAACTGAGATCGGTGAGTTCTATCAGGGGGAGTTTGAGGCTGAGCTTGAAGCAGGGCATAAATAGGATCATGGCTGATAGCAAGGTACTCAAGTCTGTCTTTTTCGACGTGGGAAGTGGTGTTTGGCCTTTACGAGCTGCAGATCCGCCTCTTCAACGTTCTACTTTCTACCGCTTTCTTTCAACCCGAAGATGGCTGACCCAACTACGACTGTTACCATTCCAACTCAAATACTCTTTCTAGACAAAGTCTTGAGTGATACCCGCGTTTACCTCACTGCAGTCGTTGCGGTATACTTCCCGGTGCAAACCCTTCTTGCCCTGAATTGTTATCCTACAGGTCTACGTCTGGGAGTACATCATTACTTTCCACATGGAATACTCGAAAATGTGGAAAGCCGAACGTTGGACTCCCGTTCGTTTCGTATTCTTTTTCAATAGGTATTGGGGGATCGGGTTGGCTGTGCGTCTAATTCGAAAAGTTCGTAATTTGTACGGGGCTAACAGAATTGTTTTCAGATCCTTTTGATGGTTACTTTATGGACTGAGATCCCTGCGGAAAAATGCAAACACCTTCACTTCATCCAGCCTGGTTCGTCATTCTCGAATCCCCTTTTCAGCAGTATTTACCTAATCATCTGCACAGTATGGGGTTTGCTTCTCGTTGTCTCTAATGAATTTCTTCTCGGAGCAAGAGTCTACGCTGTTCGTTCCTTCGCTTGTATAGGAGCCTCTCTGATTAATGAGCTGGCCTCTTTCTCAGATTTGGAACCAAAACAAGCGGATCGCGTATGGCCTCGGCACCCTCAGCTTTACTGCAGCAGCGGTCAAGATTTTCATATCTGTTCAGGTAGGCGCTCACATATCGTTCTGTTCTAAACTGAAGGAGTCGTGGTAGGACAAACCAGTCCCCATTCCGGACGGGTTTGGCCTTAAAGGATGCATCTCAAACGCTGGAGTGTCCTATATGTGGGCGCGTCTCTCTATCTCTTTTTTCCCTCGCCCTCCGACATTGTACGCTCATGCACCATCCTTCGCTGGAACTCTAGGTTCTTTGGGCCCTCCCCCTCCTCTACGACACTGTCGTCTTCAGTTTAACCCTTGTTCCTCTGTACAAGTATTATAAGACTGGGGGGCGCACCCCTCTTCTTGAGGCTTTCTTGCGGTACCGCCACCCCTTTATGCCAAGTTAGTGTCTTGCAGCTGACGATGACATGTAGGGATGGAGCCATATTTTTCGCAGTTTCTGTCGCAGTGTATGCCACCCTAGTTTTCACTCTCTTTCGGCTAGAAAACTGAAAGATATAGGAAAGGAATGTGGTTAACCTAGTATACTTTCTCGTTCCCGGAGTGTAAGCTGTTCCGGTATACCACAGTTGAGACAGATAACTGACGACTTCCACAATAGAACGAATAACGCATTCAACGTAATCCTCTTAGTCCAATTCTAAGGTCCAAAGCAAGTCAAGCTGACTGTTTCACAGACCCCACTGGCCCTCATCGTCGCAACAATGATGGCTGCTCGCGTCGTACTCAATCTCCGCGCACCTCAGTACAGGATGCATAACTCCTCCTCCCACGCGGGACTGCCCCCTTCTATCTTCAATACTAGCAATCGCGGCCATGAGACTGGAATAGGGACGCAGAAAGACTATCCGCTCACCGCAGTGCAGGCACCACCGGCTCATGTTTTGCAGGATTTGAAAAGCGGTGATCGGGTCATGGTCAATATTCAGCGGAGGATGGAAGATGATCAATTGGAATTTGAGTACGCTCTCCGTGCTTTAACAGCAGATCGTAACTCATCCCTCGTAGGCAAAAGCAGTGGAAGCATGACAGCAGTCCTTGATCTTGACAGTCGCAGATTTATTTATGTCCGCCATGGATGGCAGGGAAAACTTCGTTCTTGTTCTCGGTTGGTTTGTCTTCTAATTCTTCATACTTTCAGCACACACATGTATCAAGCTGTAGCTAGATGTTCATGTTGACTGTAGGAGGAGTTAAATTAGCGATAAGTTTCTAATGTACACAAAATGCGCGGCCACTCAATACACGGATAAGAAATGCAAATACCCAAATATCACGAAAATTCAGCCAAATTTGCATTCCACGGAGGAAGCCCAATGCCTGCTAGAATATCATTGAGATTGATTGAGACGTTGACTGGCGGTAACTGGGATTCTCGGTCAGACTTTAAGTTCAATACTGCAACCTCAATAATGGAGATGCTTTGAACGATCCAAGCATGGTCCCATGACGTTTTATAGTCCTCTAGACCATCTTTTATCCTACCGCAGATATTTAACAACGATAACAATAGGAGCAAACGACAAACCATCCTAACTCCTCAATTTTGCGTTCAAGGGTGAAAGGAGGAAAGTGACTTTGAAACTGAGGGTCGGATCCATTAGGATGTTCCTGAACAGGAGCAGCAATCAAGATGTCGACGAGAGTCGGAATGTAGTCTTGTAGAATGGTAAATGCTAGATATGACCCTCCTCCTCCACCTAAACCTCCACATGAGCTTTCATAAACCGTAAGACTGTCTCAAGACGGACCTAAAATCATCGTTTCCTACTGCAAATTCAGCCATAGCGAAGGGATTGAGAAATAGAAACGGACGTTCATCGTATGCGCCAAGTATCGACCAGCATCTATCGCCAGCCTGAGTGAAAGGCCATAGCATTCCTCCCAATCAGACCCCTCCCCAAGACGTTCCGTCAGGGTGACATGGACAACAGATGTGAGATAGGCAAAAGATGCTTTCATGAAAAGCATGTAAAATGCTGGGTTGAAAACCTTATAGCTGGAAGGAAGGCGAGCGAAGTTTTTGATAACGAATGGAATGGTGAGCTCGAAGAAGTACAGTCGTGAGATGATGGTTGAAATTTTGTCACGACTGAGTGGTTTTCGGCGGGCTGAACGGCAAGTGAGGTCGCTGGCGATCGCGCGAGCAATGAACGCAGATTCAATGTGATGTGGGAGAGCAATGTGCCAGAAGACCTGTTCCATGATCAAGTTTTCTCTGTCCAGCGTTTTGTTCCGGCAGTCTTGCTTGAAATTTCTGTAATCAAGCATATTGTTTAGTTAGGGATGTCTGACAACGGGGTACGAACTCAGAGCCGTTATCCATGGCGTACTGCACTAGGTCTTCCCAAGACATGTCCAGTAGTGCTACCGATTTCGTGACATCGTTCTGGTAACTGTGTGGCGTGCATATTTCTAGGTATTCGTCCTCGGATCTGGAGAGTATCGATCAATCCCTCAGTCTACACACGCGTCATCGAAACAACACACATTCTGCAGATCACATTGAGTTATGGCATCTTGCGGACAGCGATACACACGCACGGAGGAATGGTTCCAAGTTTGGCGGCAAGTAGGCTTGTGAGGATCTGAAGGAAGGGTTAGTGCGATGCTCTCTCTTTTCGACGAGGACTGCATACCCAGACATGATATGCGCTGCGTTCTTGCTCATCGACCCAATCTGCCACATTATCAGAACCTGCGACCGAAAATGGAGACGACTGACCTTTGGCCGGTGTGTTCTCAAAATAAATCTTGAGCTGCTCACAAGCGAGCACGTTATAAAGGCGCAGAGTTGTAATGTAGCCAGGTTCATCTGTCCCGATAATTTAACAGCGGAGGAGCAGACAACACATTAACCCACGTTGACAGGCATTCATGAGTAGAACTACCATCGCCAACGTTTCGGTGCCCAAATTCCCTTTCAAGATCCCTCTAGATTCGCACATGGCAACAGTCGACTCCCACATTTGGGCACCTGCTTCCAGTCACAACCTATCGGATCAACTTTAAAGGCAGACGTACGAATATCTATTGTAGGACAGTCAAATACGCCGACTTTGTTACCGAAAATGGCGTACCTTTACGCTCCGCAAGTAGTTTTGAAGACCTGCAAGCTGTTGCCAGAACCACCTGTGATAGAGACTCTTGCTCTTGGGTCATGGTGTCGGTGTTAAAGGCGTGATAAAATTTCTGCCACGGATAAAGATGTAGAGGTGTATATGTCGACGAAAGAAATTCTGTCGGCATAGTGAGTGATAAGCGAACAACATTCTCAGCCGTAAGACGCGCATAAACACAAAGATATTCTGCTCAGCTCAGTCATGAGCTAAGCGGAGGGAAAGCGCGCCGGAGCTAGTGAGCAGGAGCGATAAAGCGGCAATTACGGTAAGTGCTGTACGGCAGCTTGAAGGGACACTTTTGTCGCAGTGCTGTGGAGAGGAGACTCCAAATTGCACCCCAGCTTTCAGAGACGGGATTAACGCACCCTGTACCAACACGTTCCTCATAGCTTTGGTCAACACCTCTTTCACAGCTCGCTGCTCCGCTATTGCGGTGACCGTGACCTTGAGCCCAGCTCCAGTTCCATGAACAGTGCCATCAGCCGGAGCACCTGAGCCAAACTTCTGTCTAGCCAGAGCCACTACTTCTCCATCTCTCCTGTACTTCCTTCCATTACTCAGCTTCCGCTCTAACGTACAACGCAGGTCACGTTTCCGACATTGCAGGCAGGGATCTTCGAGAGAGGTAGATGCCCGGTCGCACCGTATTCGACGCATCCGACAGGCGTCGCAGGAGGGGAGCTTTGGCATGGGGGAGGGAGTGACGCCTTGCGAAGAAGGGGTCGAGGTCGAAGTATGGGAAGTCATCTTGCGTTCGTCGTCAGCTTTGGCAACTGGGACACAAGTGATGAACGAGCCGACGGGAAGCCTGCGCAAGAGCTGTCGAAGAGCGGGGTAGCTCAGAGTGAAGCTGGCAAGTATTACCCACTTATCTGCAGTAAAATTGGATGGATATCATCCATATCATCCATATCTTGAGTCATATTTTGGTGACGCCGCTTCCATAGAACTTGGAGCTTAGAAAGCTTGCGGCATATTCGTTTACTTTCGAAATTGAAGCTGAAGGAGCAGGTCGGCGTCCAAGGCTTTGCATAGCCATTTCTGAGCTTTAGCATGTTATAAGCAGGGCACAAGCAAGGCACAAGATAACATCATTTCGTGCTGATTTCGTGCTGAAGACGATCTACCTCTGTCTTCATGGTCAAGTCGTCACTCCTCCCCATCCGATTGCCTTGCAAGGCACACCCTTGTATGGCTCCACCTAGATTTCAAAGCTTCCATTCTCGCTCTTCTACCAAAGCGACCGTGCCGACTTGCACTCCTTGAGGGCTTGAACTGATGCTTCCCTTGCAGGAGTCGATCATTCATCCCGCTTTTCCGACCGAGACAATTTTACAGCCAATCAAGACGAGAAGGAGAGTGATGCGATAGGATTCTGTCTGTCAACCCAGAAGGAGGGTCGAGACTGTACCTTGTCTCAGTGCGTATTTTCTACATTCTCGCAACGGGTCCGGTTCAAGGTTTTGTCGATCTTTCATACGTATACTCTTTCTGTCAAATCGCACATTGTCAAGGGTGTAAACAGTCTCAGAAATCGGACTCTTTTGAAATTTCACCCGCAATAGAAAAGATGACAACATCTAAATGACGCCCCTACAAGTAAAGGACAGGACCAGGATTTTGTTGCAGTCACTTTTGGCACAGGTTATTGTTACAACATTCTGACTGTTCCAATCCCAACCCACGCGCGTTTCAATCAGGGAGAAAGTCCCACTTGATATCAAATTTTCCAGTCGTAGCCCCATCGAAAAGGGTTGCGAAAGGCGTCGGTGTGAAATCAAGGTCATCCCTCTCACAACCAGGGCACCTAAATTTGTATCAGCAAACGCTGTCCTTATTCCGTCAAATTAACTCACTTGTCTTTCACAGTTACTGTGATATTTTTACCCGTGCTTGGGTTCTGGACGTTAATCTAGCCAACAATGTTTCAGCCTTTACGACGAGTGACTGTGTTAAGTGTACCTTTCTATCGCAGACCTGGTTCAGGTTCGGATTTGTTGTCCCAGAAATGGCTTGAAACTCCTCCCAGAGAGTTCCACCTATTGCCTGCATTCCATTGATGTCCAACCGTTTAAAAGAAGAAAGAGTGGGTAGACTGACGACGATGAAATCGCTGTTTGTATTCTGATCTCCGCAAGCTCCTGGCCCTCCTTCCGTGTCGAATCTGTTACAAAGATGTCAGAATAACTCCATCATCGTGGCGAATGATGAAGACTAACACGTTCCCATGTCCGAAATGAACTGCTCTTTTCTCGAGGTTGACCATCACGCTGTGCTCAACTGGAACTGGAGTACCGACCGCAGAAGTAACTAGGATAGAGAAAATAGCTGTAATAGTGAAAACCCTCATTTTTGGAAAAAGAACCTCGAACGGAGACTGATTAATGGGCGCTCGTCGTCAAAGGGAATGTCATTCCCATTTTATACACTTGGGCAAATTGCTGGCCTTGGGAGAGGAGATGTACTCCACGACCTTTTCCACTGTTTTCCTGGTCTTT